>VMDO01016150.1:0-48755 GCA_007922755.1 Pedetes capensis | reverse complement strand
TTTTCTTAATTTCATTTTCAAGTTGTTCATTGCTGGTATATAGAACTACAACAGAGTATTATGTTAGTCTTACATTTTGAAAATATGTTGAACTCCTTTATTCTAATAATTTTTAAAATGTATTCTTTAGAATTTTCTTCACAAATATTATGTCATTTGTTGATAGAGAAAGCTTTAATTCTTTCTTTCCAATATAATATTTGTGTGTTTATTTGTTTAGCCTAATCGCTCTGGATAGAACTTCCAGTAAAATGTTAAATACAAATTGTGAGAAAGTTACATAGTTTTGATCTATGGAGTAAGAATACATTCCTTCATCAGTAAATGTTAAGTATTCAATATTATCTTAAAATATTTTAATAGAAATTCATATTTAGCATATACATATAAATATATATGCACACAATTTCTCAATAATTGGTTCTATAAATTCCAAAAGGATTATGATAATATTATTCCATAATCCTTTATCCTAGTACTTATAGTTTAGATGTTCAATGATTTGTGGGTGTTGTCATCACCCCCATCTTCTCCATCACTATCACCATCATTCTGGCAAGCTCACTAAATGGAAACAGGCAACAGTCTTTCACTTCAAGGAGTCACTACTGTAGGTTCTAAGGAGTAAATATATTTTATTTCTCTAAAACATCAAATGTAAAGGTCATTGTTCTGACAAAATTGTATCCTCCAATCTCCAGCATAGTTTCTGTCACCAAGGGCACATTTTCCAACTATTGAGCCCTCTTCTTTGTGTCCAAATTTTGCATTCCATTCACCAGTAATTATCAGTACATTCTGATTGTGTGTTTGATCTATTGCAGATTGAAGAAGCTGGTAAAAATCTTCCCTATCTTTATTGGTAGCCTGAGTGGTGGGTGTGTAAATTTGAATAGTAGTCATATTAACTGGTCTTCCTTGTAGGTATATAGATATTATTCTATCACTGACAGCATTGTACTTCAGGATAGATCTTGAGATATCTTTTCTGATGATGAGTGCAACTCCATTCCCTTTAATCTACCATTCCTGGAATAGTACACCATCTGATTATCTGATTCAAAATGTCACATGCTAGTCAATTTTAGCTCACTGATACCTAGAATGTTCATGTTTATGCACTCCAGCTATCTGGCCAACTGACTGGATGAGATCCATGTATCTGCCTATTCCCAAGAAAGGTGATCCAAATGACTGTGGATATTATTGAATGATATCATTAATATCACACACAAGTAAAATTTTGCTAAAGATCATTCAAAAGCAATGACTGCAATATATATACTGGGAACTGCTAGAAAATCAAGCTAGAATCAGAAGAGGACATAGAACCAAAGGCATCATTGCTTATATTAGATGGACATTAGCTGAAAGTAGAAAATAACAGAATGATGTCTGCCCATGTTTTATTGACTGTGCATAGGCATTTGACTATGTGGAACATAATAAATTATAGGTAACATTGCGAAGAATAGGAATACCAGAATACTTAATTATAATCATGAGGAATCTGTACATGGACCAGGAGGCAGTTGTTCAAACAGCACAAAGAAACACTGCTTGGTTTAAAGTCAAGGAACGTGTATGTCAGTGCTATATCTTTTCACTGTATGTCTTCAATCTCTATGTTGAAGAAATAATCCCAGAAACTGAACTTTACAAAGAAGAACGCAGCATCATGATTAGAGAATGACTCATTAATAACTGGTGTTATGCAGATGACAGAACTCTTCTTGCTGAAAGTGAAGATTTGAAATATTTACTGATGAAGATCAAAGAACACAGTCTTCAGTATGGATTGTGCCTCAACATCCACAAAACAAAAATCCCTATGATTAGGTCAGTACACAACTTCATGATAAAGACAGAAAATATTGAAATTGTCCAAGGCTTTGCTCTACTTGGTTCTACAATCAAAACCCATGGAAGCAGCAGTCAAGAAATCAAAAGAACAGCCGGGCGTGGTGGCGCTTGCCTGTAATCCCAGAGGCTCAGGAGGCGGAGGCAGGAGGATCGCAAGTTCGAGACCAGAGGCAGTCTGCGTAACTTAGTGAGACCCTGTCTCAAAAAGTAAAAAAATGGGCTGGGGGTGCAGCTCAGTGGTCCAGCACTTGCAGAGCATGCAGGCATGAGGCCCTGGGACCAACCCCCAGTACCGCAAAAAAAAAAAAAAAAAAAAAAAGAAATCAAAAGACACATTCCACTGGAAAAAGCTATTGTGAAAGACCTCTTAAAGTGCTGGTAAGTAAAGCTGTCACATAGAAGATGAAGGTATGCCTGACTCATACCATGGCATTTTCAGTTGTACCATATGGTTGTGAAAGCTGGCCATTGAATAAGGGAAAAAGGAGATGAACTGATGCTTTTGAATTGGTGCTGAATATGAATATTGAATATACCATGGACTGTGAAAAGAACCAACAAGAAGTACAATCCTACAAGAAGTACAATCAGAGTGCTCCTTAAAAGCTAGGATAGCTAGACAGCAGCTGATGCATTTTGGACACGTCAGGAGAGACCAGTCCCTGAAGAAGGACATCATCTTTGGGAGACTGGCATGTCAACAACAACAACAACAAAAAAGAAAGACCCTCCATCAGATGGATTGACAGTGTCTGCAACAATGGATGTATACATAAAGATGATTGTGTGCTTGGTACAGAATCACATTATGTTTTGTTTTGTTTTTATATAAGATTGCTATAAGTCAGACCCAATTTGACTGCACCTAACAACAAGAACAGCCACATAAAATCAAATGACAAAGACTGCTTGTCTTACCAAAGCTTAGAGCATTGAATTTGCCCTCATCAGAGAATAGCAATGTGCTTAACTGGTCATGTCACTGATTGGTAATGAGTAGTGAAGATCCCAATGCCTTGCATTGGCTGATGTGTAGAAACTAATGTGAATTATTACAATCCAAAAACTCACTGCAAAAATGCCATGCCAAAAGTAAAATTAGCCAGTTCCTTGACACATGTCCAGCATGCTGCTGGATGATTTGTAATGCCCTTCTTTCCCATAGAGAAATGTCAACCTCAGACATATGAAGCCTCATTAACAGCACTTGGAGTGATGGAGTGCAAGTCCATCTCACTTTTTGGAATATGACTACAATATCAATGATATTTGCACCATCTTCTTATATTTCTCCCTCCTCAAGTAGCTGCAACATAAATATTGATTATTTTAATTGAATGAATGCCCTATTAATTCCAACTTTAGAGATGATTATTAGTCTGTGTGATTGAACTATGGATAGGACTGTGTGCTTGCGTTTTAACCATAGGGATCATGTTCTGTTTCAAGCTTCATTTCTTTTAGTTGTTCATGGTCTATACACATTAACTCACTTCTTTGAGTCAGTATTAAATGGCTGCTTTCTCTGTCTTTCTTCTTTCCTTTCTTTTTTCCTTTTATCTCTTTTTCCTCATTCTTGATTTCTTGCTTTCTTTCTTTCCAATTTTGTATTTCGTTCCATTTCCAGTGGGTTTTTAGTCCTGTATGTGTCTTTATTATTTTAGAAAATAACTTTGTGGAGCTTGACATAAGATAATAGTATGTAAGTTTTTTCTTCAATATACCTTGCTTCTATGTTCCTAATTTGATTTCTTCCTATTAACTCAAGTAGTGCCCATAATCAGAGCCTCATTTTACAATGAAACACATTATAAGAAAAGACTGCATGAAGTCATCCTGAATGAGGAGAATAGTGATGACCAAAAAAGAATATCCCATTAAAATATGGTGCATCCATCAGTCGCCACATCATCATTATAAGCTGTCATGAGGGGCAAAGCAAATCTTCAGATTAATAGTCTGCCAAGCTGAGCCTTTGACTCAGCCCTGTACTACCCACTCAACTCATGTACTTCCTCTCTGTCAGTAAGAGCCAAATCACTTCCCAGGGAGACTGCCATCCAGAGATCTTTCATCATTTCCTGATGAAACCAGTATTCAAAAAACAAAACCAAACAATAATGAGTGAAATATGTGCTGACATATTGTGCTTAATGTGAAAGGTTGACTATTTTATTAATGAAAATTATGGATTTGATATTTGACATTCAGAAACACAGAAACTACCCCTAGGAAGCTGGATATGTACTAGCAGGTGAAAAGGTCGTAATCCATATTCTGTATGTATGCATGTGTTGAGAAGTGTGCCTTGCTGTTTACCACTGAGATAGCTTTAGAGGAAAAGAAACTCAGTTGTGTTAAGGGGCAAGGCATCCTTTTCTAACTCAAATTGGCCCCTGTAGAGATAAGTTCCTGTTCTTGGTGTTTGATCTTTTCCTTATTCCAGACTAGGCAATTTACCCATGCTTTTGATAAGATAAAAACAAAACAGAAAAAGCACACACACACACACACACACACACACACACACACACACACACACACATCCAACTTAGAGTGGCTTGGCATTCCACCCAGACTGAATAATATGGATTTTTAAAAAGGAAGAAGGAGTGCTAAGCTGCTGGATGATTTCCAGGTCTAGTGAGGGGAGATTTTAGTGCTTTCCAGACACTAGATGGGGAGTGAGGAAAGTAAATGATTAACAATTAATATAAATTCAGAAGTTGCCAGTAGTATCATATTCAATATCCACCTGAAACCTCCTTCTCATCACTCCAGTATTATGTGGCTTCTTTCCCTCTGCCCATCCTCTGAGGTGATCTGGACAACTTCCTTCTCCTAACTGTAGGGAAAAATTGGGAGGAAATTGGTAAAAACTCCCAAACTGGGAAAATGGCATTTGAATATCTGGTTTGTAAAGTTAGAAATCTAGGGAAAATGAAAGTAACTTGGTTGCACATTTGTACAAAACCCTGCCTGATTGGACAATTGGACTGAAAGCTGATTGGCTCAGGCCATTCCGTGGGCGAACTATATAAAGAGCTGTGCTGTGGCAGCTGGATCCTCTTTTGGCACAGCTTTTTAGGCCTTTTTAGGCCTTTTGGCACCCCTTTCTGCGCCTTCTCGCCTGTTCCTGCCCGGATCACTGATGAGGAAACACCTCTCCCGCTGCTCTCCCGCGGAACTTTGGTGAGGAAAGAATGCTCTCCTGTCATAATCCTCAACAAGGAAAGGAACCTGCTCTCTGTCTGATCACCCAGGAAGCAACAGCTGTCTCTTCCTGACCACCGAGAGGACCAACACAGGTGTTTGCTCCTGGAAGGCAAAAGTGCCTGAGGCTTTTCCTTTCTCCCATCTCCTCTGGGGTCCCGAGGGCCTCAGGAGTCTGTGCCCCTCACCTGAGGGTCCCGAGTGGACTGTGTTTAGTATGTGTGTGTGCGGTGGCGCAGCCCGTCTGAACCTCCAGGCCGGATCGGGAGGCGCGTGCCCCACACTAACCACTTCTATACATTTCACAGATCCTTTTTTTGTTTATGACTAAAATTTAAGTTCAGTTTTCCTTTAGTTAAGTTTTTGTTCTATCATGATTTCCAATTATATTCACATGTGTATGTTTTCTTTTGTTGTTTTTGTTAGGTGCCTTTGAATCGGTATCTGACTCATAGCGACCCTCTGTACAACAGGGGAAACACTATTGTCAGTGCTTCTCTGCTGTTCATAGGGTTTTCAATGGCAGATTGATTTTTGGGAGGGGGTTGCCAGGTCCTTCTCCCAAGCCTACAGCACCTGGTGTTCCCAGGCGGTCTCCCATCCAGGTACTAACCAGGCCCGTCCCTGCTTAGCTTCCGAGATCTGATGGGATCAGATTCCACAGGGCTACGGCTGTAGGCATGTTATCTTTATTTGAATATATTCTACTTCTTTCTCCATATATTTGTGGATAAATACTGCTGATGAAAGGACTTCTTAAATTAGGACATTTTAAAATGATTTTAATTGGCTACTTTGCAATGTTAGGAACAATTACATGATAATAACTTTAATAACCTTGTAATTTCATTTTGCAATGAAATTATGAACTACAGTTATAAAACCAACTAACTGTAACAAAAGTGATAACTTCACTCCTTGAATGACTTGGTTTTGCTTGACAGAGTGCTGCTTTTCTCAATTAGAAAACATGAGTAGGTGCAGATGGCTGTTACATTACACTTAGGGTACAAGTCTGAGGATATTTCAGAAGAATCATGGGTCTGGCATTCACATATTCATTTACAATTGCTTAATTACACATTTGTGGAAACTCTGCTGAGTGTGGTGTCAGGTTTAGTCACTAGTGTCACAGCAATAGACAAGCTTTAATCCCCACCCTTGGAAATACAGAGTCTCATGAAAGAGGCAGACGTCCAAAGAGTAATGAGGGTTGGAACAGAGGTGGAAGTATAAACGGGAGTTATTATGGGAGCCAGAAAGAAGAAATACACCATCCAATTTTAGGGAAGATTCTAAAGAGGAATCTCAGTAAGCTGGGTCTTTGAAAGATAAGCGAGGAAAGAGAGAGACATCTTACTTAGCAGAGGAACCAATATTTTCAAGCCACAGGCACATCTGGACTTATTTCAGGGACATGACTGGCCAGAGAGGATGGTAACTATAAAATCAAGATCAGATCAAGATATACCTGCTGTATTTTTCTAAGGAGTTTGTTCTGTAACCTATAATCACTAGTCAGGGTCTGCATTTTTATTATCTCAACTCTATTATTTACTTATGTGAGAATGTGTGAAAGTGGCTTCATTTTTCTGCATGTTGCATCATTCTCTCTTAATATAAGGATGGAAATATTTTGTTTCTAGGCTTATAATAAATAAGAGAAGTTATTTGACCACATGAAGTATAGTTTTTGAATATAGGTGTTCATAGACATGGGTGAAATGCCAGTTTCCTTTATTAAACATAGAAATATCATCAGATTTGTACTTTAAATGATTCCACTAGGAATTGAAGGGAGATGAGATGAGAAAGAGATGGCCAACCTGGAGTTTCACTCAGGCACTCCAACAGGAAGAGCTAGAGCAAGAACCAAAGCTGTAGGATGGGAACAGGCAGGATTACGAGACTGAGTATCTCAAAATACCATCAAACCACCACCACCACCTCACAGCTTCTGTTACTGAATGTTAACATTATAAACTCTCCTAGACACTCCATGAACCATCCCATTAACTTTTACAACAACCTGCCTGAGAATAATACCCATATGTTCTTAATGAAGAATAAAATTGAAGGCCGGGCATGGTGGCACACGCCTGTAATCCCAGCAGGTTGGGAGGTGGAGACAGGAGGATCTCAAGTTCGAGACCAGAGGCAGTCTGCGTAATTTAGTGAGACCCTGTCTCAAAAAGTAAAAAAAAAAAAAAAGGGCTGAGGGTGCAGCTCAGTGGTCCAGCACTTGCAAAGCATGCAGGCAGGAGGCCCTGGGTCCAACTCCCAGTACCACAAAAATAAATAAATAAATAAATAAAATAAAAATAAAATAAAATTGAAGATTTGAGAAACTAAGTACCCAAGGTAAATGCCCTCAGGAGAACTGAGATTCTAATTTTCATTTTACCAATAAAAAGTCCTTGCTTGTAACAAAATCCTAAACATTTAATTTGTAAATATTCTTTTTTATTTTGTAGATCCATACTAATTACAATAAGTTTTCTCTCTATTCCCCTTTCTTCTCTTCACCTTTTTTTGTTCCATCTCCTCCTTTCCTTTTCTTCTAGTACATACTCTGCTATATTGGACATTTTCAAAGTAATAATCAAATGAGGCTTGGATTTTCTCTGCAAGGATATAATGTATTTATTTTTATTCATTGCTTATGTTAGCAGAGTTGAAAGAGTTGATTCAGTCAAACATTGCTAAATTCCAAGAAAGTGCCAGTCATTATTCTGAAAAAAATTACCCCGAATTTTATATATGATGTTGTTGCTGTTAGGTGCTGTCAAGACCCTCATAGAGTTTTCAATGGCAACTGTATTGGGATTGCCTTGGAAGTGGATTGCCAGTCCCTTCTCCCATTTTTGCAGTGCTGGGAATTGAACTCGAGACCTCAGAGACTGCAGTGCAGTGATATATATATATATATATATATATATATATATATATATATATAGTGTTGTTGTTAGGTGCCATCAAGTCGGTTTCTGACTCATAGCGACCCTCATAGGGTTTTCAATGGCTGAGTGCTTTGGGATTACCTTGGGAGTGGATTGCCAGGCCCTGCTCCCATTTTTGCCGTGCTGGGAATTGAACTTGGGGCCTCAGAGACTGCAGCGCAGCGCTCTACCCACTGAGCTAAATCACAGCTAAATCACACACACACACACACACACACACACACACACACATATATATATATATATATATATATATGGCTGTGATATATATATATATATATATATATATATATATATATATGCATGTATGTGTGTGCATGTGTGTATGGTGCAGATTTTAAATATCAATAAAAAGGAACTTAATTATTACACCATGAGGAAAGAAACCACAGTGCAATGACTTTAACACTTTCAAAATATCTAAAGCAAAAATTGAAACAGAATTAAGAGCCTTTTCCTACATTGCTAAATATGTGTGTATTTATAAACACATGGTTATTTGATTTAAAACATTGAATACAAAATCTTATGTATCTTTTGTGTCTTTCTCAGAAAATTTGTGCACTCACATACATGTGCATTCAGATATACACATTTAGAAGCAAGTAGAGAGGTCTTCTATGAGTCTTTATAGTGTCTACTGATATGTTCTTGTTATTGTTGTTCTTATATGCCACCAAGTTGATTCCTACTCATAGCAACTCTTTGTACAACAGATTGAAACACTCCTTATTTTGTGCCAAGCACATCATCTTATTAATGTTTAAGCCCATTGTTGGAGACACTGTGTCAATCCATCTAGTGGAGGATTTTCCTTCTTTTTGCTGACCTGCCACTCTCCCACACATGATGTCTTTCTCCAGGTACTGATCTCTCCTGACTACACGTCCAAAGTATGTAAGACGCAGTCTAACCATTCTTGCTTCAAGGAGCATTCTGGTTGCACTTCTAGGACAGATCTATTGGTTCTTTTGGCAGTCCATGATATATTCAATAGACGTCTCCAGCACCACAATTCAAAAGCATCAATTCTTCTCCTGTCTCCCTTGTTCAATGTCCAGCTTTCACAACCATATGATGTGACTGAAAATACCATGGCATGAATCAGATGCACCTTCGTCTTACCAGCTTTCACAACCATATGATGTGACTGAAAATACCATGGCATGAGTCAGATGCACCTTCGTCTTAATGTGACATCTTTGTTTTCAATACTCTAAAGAGATCTTTTGCCACAGCTTTTCCTAGAGCAATGTGTCTTTTTATTTCTTGACTGCTGCTTCCACGGGTGTTGATTATAGAGCCAAGCAAAGCAAACTCTTGGACAACCTCAATCTTTTCTCCACTTATTGTGAAATTGCATGCTGACCTAGTCGTAAGGATTTTTGTTTTGTTGATATTTAGTCGTAATCCATATTGAAGGCTACGATCTTTGATCTTCATCAGTAAATGTTTTAAATCCTCTTCACTTACAGCAAGCAGAGTTGTGTCATCTGCATAACGCAGGTTGTTAATGAACCTTCCTCCAATCTTGATGCCGCCTTCTTCCTCATAAAGTCCAGCTTCTCTGATTATTTACTCAGCGTATAAATTGAAGAGAGAGGGTGAAAGTATACAGCCCGGATGCATACCTTTCTCAACTTTAAAGCAGGCCGTGTTTCCTTGTTCTATTTGAACAACTGCCTCCTGGTCCATGTACAAATTCCTCATGAGTACAATTTGGTGCTCTGGTATTCCCATTTTCTGAAGTGTTATCCAAAATTTGTTATTATCCACACAGTCAAATGCCCTTGCATAGTCAATAAAAGACACACACAAAAGTCTAAAAGAGTAAACTACAACTCTTCTACAGTTGATGACATCTTCTCATGAGATTTTTAGGGAATAAGCTCTGGCATATGTTATGACAGGTTGCTTACAACCATGGTAGCTTAATCTCCTCACCTCTTAGTTTCTTCTTTGCCTATTGCAAGTCCAGTATGATCAACTAATTACCCATATTTGCAATTAGAACATCACACTGAAAAAACTGTTTTTAATATAAGGAAAACATCATGTGTTTTAACCAAGTTCCATCATTTATTTACTGTGTAACTTGGAGCAAATTACATAAGCTATCTGCATCTCAGTTTTTTCTTTCAAAAAATGTTCTTAACAACTTCCTTATATTGCTGTATATATTATGTTTGATATATAAAATGGGACAGGCCACAAAGTAATGATAACAATTGCTGTTATTGTTATTTTAAAAATTTCTCTCAAATTAGGGTAGATGATCCTTCATTTATTTTCCTAATATAAAGAGTTGTAGATATTCAAATAGAGAGATTGGTAGACAATGGAAGCAGAAAATTTGGAGAACAGGTCACTCTAGAGCCACCGAGTGACCATTTTGTCTTTCTTCTATTTTAGTGTCTCTCCAATAGTGAACCACAGTCCTGTTTTCATCACGTGGAAGCTTGTTAAAAATGCAGATTGATGTGCTTTCTTTTGTGCATCAAAATTTAGGAATTGGGCCTGGGAAACTTTTAACACACTCTCTTGGTGATTCTTATCCATATTAAGGTTGAGAACCACTTCTCTGTTCTATGCTTTATGATTTTTACCTGTACAATTTGTTTTTGGAATCATTCAAAACTCTTTCAGTGCATTCTTTGGTGCTCAGGGAAGATGATATCTAAGCTGAAACAACTCCCTACATCAAATGTTTGCTGTCCTCTAACCCTAGGGCATTTATTCAAAGCATCTACTCTCCTAGGCATACTTCATCTACCTTCCCAGCCCCATAGAAGCAGGATGGCTGATATGGTCAAAACTTTGGAGAAATTCAGGAATTGTTATTTGAAGAGTTCCAATTATATAAGATCAAATTTGGAAGGAGTTAAGATATTTTTGTTTATTTGCTTTTGATTTTTTTCTTCCTTGAAATTTATCTTTTTCTTTTCATTTGGTTATTATAAGGTGAGAATGTCTCTCTTGCTGGAGACCACAGAGAATGAGGTAAGGAACAATTAGGCATTGGTATATAGAAAGTTCATATTCAGCTGTAACAATAACAAAAATACATCACTGATGATAATAATGTTAATATTTCTAAGAGCTGGGTTCCTGTATGTACATCACTGAGAGTACCCCAAACCCTCTAGTGTGGACATTGCGTTCATCCTCATTTTTCACATGTGAAAATGAGGGTTAAATGACACTTTCAAAGTCATTTGATACATCAATGGTAAGACTAGGATTTGTTCCTGTGCATCTTATCTGCACGGCTCATGATTTTAACTATCATATACAAGTGTCTCTAGACACATTCCCTGGCTACCTACCTCAGGAACAACACTGTGGGTGGTATCAGCAAATAGTTCAGAAGAAAGAAATTCAAGTCTGGATGTCTTCAATACCTTAGGGTTAAAAGAATAAAGGTAGCATGATTTTTCTATAGCTCCTGATATTTATTAAAACACTTGGAGTTTATAAATAGATTTGGGCAAAATGTCTAGTAAATAATAAAGAGTGTGCATCTTCTTGGAGTTTCCCATGTTCACACACTAATTTGGAGGAGACAGTTGTTGAGAAATTTGAGGGTGGGGCCCCAATATTTGTATTAAGGCTTAACTACAACTCACCGTGTCTTTGACATTTAGTGTCACCCAACCAAGCAAGTGAAACCCTCATGTTAGCTGCTTTGTTAATCTGGCTGCTGTTGCTGGTGTTACATTTTAATGTGATCTTCTGTGAGTATCAAACACAGTTTGGCCATTTTATGAATATTAAGACAGTCATTCAGTCATAAGCTCTTGTGATTTTCCAAGTATTTTCAGCTGGCATAAGAATAGAAATTCTTTTTCAGGAAACTTACTTAACTTCAATATAAATTTTCAATTCAATGATGAACAATAACAGCCATAAGAAATGTATTTAAATTACAATAATGATGTCTTACACCCTACTTTTATTCTAACAATCAGGTTATATTGTAAGCCTGAATCACTGGTCAAGAATATGGTATTTATGACAAATGACAATTTCAAGAATCAAGGAAAATTCCTACAAACATATTTCAAAGGGCAGATTCCCACATAAAATGCAAGCACAGTGTTGACTCAACACTTCTCTGTATGTAGCAGTGGGAAAAATTTTATTTTTGTGTTTTTGGATTCACTTTCCTTAGAAGGTAGACTTTTTTGTTTACTGGCTGTATCATACTTCCAGATCCTCAATCTGCTACTCCCCAAAAGAGGCTTTTACTTAACCTTCTCTTTTCCCCTGCAGCCAATCAGCCTCTAATTCCCACTGACTTCTCCATCACCTTTTTCTCGACTTCTGCCCTTTACCAAGTCTCCTTGTTACTTCTGCTTCAAAAGACTGAGTTCTCCAATAGTTTGCTTTTTTCTCATGCTGTCACAGAGGTCCTAGGAACCAGAATCTCCCCAGGAAATTCCACACTGGTGGTCAGGATGGACCACCATCCTGGTCCTGGGGCCAGCAGAGACAGAAGGATCATCCTGTATTTCTGAAGACTTACGCACAGCTGACTCTCCATCTGAATGTTACCTGGTTTTGTCTCCTGTTTTCTATAAACTGTCATACTGCTGCTCAGGACAAGTGGAGAGCAGGTGAGAACTTTTCTCTTTCCAGTTCTGGTCAAAACTGTAAATAAAGCCATTTCCTTCCATCAATTCCTATCTCCCAAATTTTTGGCAGAATAAGCAACAAACCTTAATTTCTGGAAGATTCTGGTAACAACACTAATTATTGGGCTGATAGCCTCCAGGTGCATCTAGGCATATTCCATTTGCATCTTGTCATCACTCTGGTACAGGGATTAAAACTCTTAATGGCTTGGTTTATCCTTGTAAGAACAAGTCCATTTCTACTCCAAAATCTCCAAATGGCAAAGTCTTCCACAAATGAGATTACTCTTTCATTTTCTTCTCACCAACCATGTCTTCCTGTCTCCTCCCATAGTCATCACCATTTCTAGTTCAGAAACATTACTCCTGTTGTATCATCACATGACTAGTACTTCCTCTTTTCTCAATCTCTCTGAATCCGACCCTGCAATTGCTGGAAGAATGGTTCTATGGCATTGTAAATATAAGAGTCCATGGTCACAGCTAGATGAGGATTCATATTTCTCATTTGTAGCTATATCATCTTCCTGTAGCTATTTAATAATTTCAAATATCAGTTAATAATCCTATTTCAGTGACCTATAACTTAGGAGAGAGGATTTTTTTAGCAGATAAAAAGATCAGTGCTATTGATTCTGAACATTTTGTGAAAATAATTTTATTAAAAACTTTGGTTCCTACCACAATGGAAACAAAAAACCACCTTTGCTCTAAGAAA
This sequence comes from Pedetes capensis, assembly GCA_007922755.1. NCBI lineage: Eukaryota > Metazoa > Chordata > Mammalia > Rodentia > Pedetidae > Pedetes > Pedetes capensis. Next base: position 35,367 of record VMDO01016150.1, on the reverse strand, counting down.
GATGTTTTCACATAGAAGAGCATTCTAAGGTTATTTAGACCTAAAGATTAAAAAAACAGAAAAAATAATTCATGAGAGTGTTTTGGTACACTATATTAAGTATACTTTATGGTAGCCATAGATTATAGTAGATCAAATTGTGTCAGATAAAATATGAAATATGTGAACATGTCAATTAAAAATGAATTTATGTAAGTTTTTAGAAGTAATAGTTTATTTATTCTTTAATTTTTAAGATGTTTTGTGGGCTGGAGATCAAACCCAGGGCTTTGCACATGGTAAGCATATGCTCTATGACTGAGCTACATCTCCAGCCAAAAATTGTTTTATAACATGTAGTTTGAATTCAAAACTCCAAAATCCTCTAGCACAGCCTTAGGGTTGTTTGACATAGGTGAATAATTGCCTTTGCAAGCAAATTTTATATGCTGATGAGCTACTATGAGTCCTCCCTTTATTTTGTACTTACAACATTGAGAGAAATTATGCTGGACATCTGCTTCTAATGGATGTATAGAATGTATTAGGACTTAGAAGTAGGTTCGATTGAATTGCCTTAGTAGTTATGAGAAAAGATCTTTCAGTATCTATCAATTTGATAAATCATGTTCAAAATCAAGATCTGGAAGCTGTATTCAGAGAGGAGGTGCCACGCCCTCCTCTCTGAGCACTCATGATTTGGCCATCAATTCTTTGTTATTTTAATATACCATCTGAAGTGGAAAGGAAAGTGTTAAGTATCATCCCAGGCTATGGCCAAAATTGATCTTAAAATATTAGTTTGCAAATTTGATTTATTGTGAATACATTAATCACAATATGCTTAGTTTTGGTCTCTAGTTAGGTCTAGTTCAAGGGGAAAGAAATTATTAGACATATGTATTTCCCATACATTGTTTCCAGAACTGAAACATATCCAGCTGCAGACATTTCTCAAACTGTTGTTTATATAAATATCTGTGCTCTATTACAGAATAAAGAATTTTAGAAATTTAGGTAGGTCGGTACTCTTAGAGTTTGTCAAAATGCAGGTCTGGTTAACCCCTGCCTGCCAGCTGAGGACATCCCCTTCTTTCTGTTGTATTGTATTCTCAGCAGCGGCATTCTCTCTCTCCTCTGTTGTCAGGTGCCACCAGGCTGAATCTGACTCATAGAGACTCTGAGCACAGCAGAAGGAAACATTACCCAACACTGTGCCATGCACACTATCTTTTTATGTTTGAGCCCAATGTTACAGCCACTCTATTTCTTCTCGAGTTGTTCCACATCAGCACAAGCTGGACCCAGGGGCTTTACTCCATTCCCATCATGAAGGTAGACTCTACTTTGAGGAGGCAACTCTTTCCCAGTCATTTATTGAAGGCTTTCTAGCCTGGGGGGAGCTCATTTTTCTGGCATTATATTTGAAAATGCTTATTTGCTAATAGTAGGGTTTCAATGGCTCATTGTTTTGGAAGTGGGCTGTGGGGTCCTTCTCCCTAGTCTCTCTTAGTCTGCAAGCTCAGCTGAAACTTATTCACCATAGGTGGCCCTACTGGTATCTGAAATACCAGTGGCATAGCTTTCAGCATCACAGCAACACGCAAGTCCCATAGCAGGACAAGCTGACAGACATGTGGGAGTCTTTCTCCTCCAGTTGCACACAATCAATTCCAGACTCCTGATATGACTTATTTAAAGTGAGTTGGTAAGTCTTGGCCACCTGAGTGGAGGAAGCATTGGGAACTAGATCTAGAAGGAGGAGAGTGAAACTGGGCAAAGCATTCTCATGCTAATGTTGGCAAGGTTACATTGTGGAGAGCATAGGCTACCAGAGTCTGCAGAGTTGCAAGCATCATAATCGGTTCCAGATGGACTGGGTTTGAATTGTGGACCTCTGTAAACTTGAGCAAAGTACCTAACATTGCAAAACCTTAGTTTTCTGAGGAAAGTTATGTATCACATCTTTGGTGGTCATCATGAGGATTAAATTAAATTATGCAGTTAAAAGGCTTAGTATAGTGCCAGGTTCAAAATAACACATGCTAGAGATTTTTGTTGGGTTTCTATTGTTGCTGCTGTTTAATAGCAAAGCTGTGTTCAATTATTACCAGCTGCCTCACATACTGACTTTTGGAAAATGAGTACCATTTTTTCATAGTCACTTTTATATAATCTGACATAAAATGTATCCAATAAGTCTGTGCTTCTCTCTTTGCCAGAAAATAATAATGAATAATATGTCTAATTTAAAAAATATATGGAAATAGAGCCAAAGTTCACAAAAATGTTTTTCTGTTTGTTTTAGTCTTTGCTATCATTATAAAGTTGTCAGAGATAGTGACTCTGTTTATTCTCATTTTCATAGGCAGTCTGTCATGGACACAAAATCTCTACACATATTAACTTTTTTGATAACAAACCAATCAAGCTGCATCTTTCTCTCATGCTAATTTGATAAGCAATCAATCAACACAAAACACCACTTCCACAACCCTTTTATCTTGGGGCTAATTCACAAATTCACACTCTGTAAGATGATAATTGTTGTTGCTGTTAGGTGCCGTCGAGTTGGTATCCGACTCATAGCGACCCGCATAGGGTTTTCAATGGCTGAGTGCTTCGGGATTGCCTTAGGAGTGGATTGCCAGGCCCTTCTCCCATTTTTTGTGGTGCTGGGAATTGAACTCCGGTCCTCAGAGACTGCAGTGCAGTGCTCTATAATCAACACCCGTGGAAGCAGCAGTCAAGAAATCCAAAGACGCATTGCTCTAGGAAAAGCTGTGGCAAAAGATCTCTTTAGAGTATTGAAAAGCAAAGATGTCACATTGAAGACGAAGGTGCGTCTGACTCATGCCATGGGATTTTCAGTCGCATCATATGGTTGTGAAAGCTGGACATTGAACAAGAGAGACAGAAAAAGAATTGATGCTTTTGAATTGTGGTGCTGGAGACGTCTATTGAATATACCATGGACTGCCAAAAGAACCAACAGATCTGTCCTAGAAGAGGTACAACCAGAGTGCTCCTTGGAAGCAAAAATGGCCAAAGGTGCGTCTTACATATTTCGGACATGTAGTCAGGAGAGAACAGTCCCTGGAGAAGGACATCATGTTTGGAAGAGTGGCAGGTCAACGCGAAAGAGGAAAACCCTCCACCAGATGGATTGACACAGTGTCTGCAACAATGGGCTTAAACATAAATAAGATGGTTTGCCTGGCACAGAATCGGCAAGTGTTTCGATCTGCGGTACATAGGTTCGCTATGAGTCGGACTCGACTCGACGGCACCTAACAACAACAACAACAAGATGATAATCCACATGGAGCGATTTTCCTGAGCCTAGTATTGTTTTTCTAAAATCTGATTCATTTAATTAAAATTTCAACCCTATGGTGTACTCTGAGAAACTGTAGCTCTGAGAAACTATACTTCATTAACACACAAAATGTATTTTAGAAAGACTAAGCATTGATTTAATAATGTATGAAAAATTTATCATTACGTTGCCATGAAATGTGCTTATAATCTAAAAATTGCTCAATATAGCAGCATGGTTTAGAAAAGTTGCAAGTAGGGCTGAGAGTGGTGGCACATACCTGTAATCCCAGTGACTTGAGAGGCTGAGGGAGGAGGATTGCAAGTTTGAGGTCACAGGCATACTGTACACCTTGTCCTGACCCTGTTTTAAGATAAGAAATAAAAAATGGACTGGAGGTGCAGCTCAGAGGTACAGCACTTGCAAAGTATGCATGAAGCCCTGAGTTTGGCCTCCCATTACTGCAGAAAAGACAAGAAAAGAAAAAAGAAGAAGAAAAGAAAAAGAAAGAAAGGGAGAGAGAAAGAAAGGAAGTTGGAAGAAAGAAAACATAGTAGAAAACATAGTAGTCTCCATTTTTCTCTTTTTCTTTTGCAAGTCTGGCCAATTCAAAAGACAGTGGTATGGACTGGAGTGTTTAAGACAGGAACACAAGTTGTTATTTTATTTATTTAGTGGTTATTTATTCACTATTTCTGGTCTGATAGCCTCTAAAGAAATTACTTGGAGTAAAGGAGTAACAGGAAAATAACCCTTATCTTTCTGGTGTTATTGGGCCTTAGGAATTAGGTTCATTTCAGGAAACAGCATGGTAGGAATAAAAATAGCTAGCCCTAAAAGCTCCAGCCCCCGTATTAGGAAAAAGACTCATCTCCCAGGAGAAAGACTGTCTCCCAGTTTGATAACTTGGACCCACAGCTACATTACCATATGCATATCTTCTGGCTTTTGTTTTATCTTTTCTATAAATTGTAACACTGCTATGGGCAAAGAAGACAAGGAGTGAAAATTTCATTCTCCCCAGTTGTGACCAAAACTGTTAAGTAAATTCATTTTCCCATTTTTATATATTTTATGTCATTTTCTCTTAGTGCAGTTGACCATTCAGACCCAGAGCCAGGTCTTACAGCCAGGGTCTCCGATAAAATTTACATCCTGTCCTCACTTTCATGGTCACATTATTGAACTCTCTTTCAGTTATTCAGTTTGAACCTATCATTTATTTCCTGCAAGGAATGTGACTGGTGTAAGGGACAGAACAAACTTTCTTAACTAGAATGGCAGACCTTATTCCACTACGTGGGTTTCGAGAGAGTCTAGGGAATAGGTTAAACTGTGCTCCCAGAAAGGAGAAAAATTCTTCTTCTCCTCCTCCTCCTCCTCCTCCTCCTCCTCCTCCTTCTTCTTCTTCTTCTTCTTCTTCTTCTTCTTCTTCTTCTTCTTCTTGCCATTATTTTTATCTCCCCATGTGTCTATCAGCTTGTTGTGCTGTGGAAGCTTGCATGTGCTGTGATGCTGAAAGCTATGTCACTGGTATTTTAGATACCAGCAGGGCCACCTATGGTGAACAGGTTTCACCTGAGCTTGAAGAGTAAGACAGGCTAGGGAGAAGGACATGGCTAACCTATACCTGAAACAATTAGTCATTGAAAACTCTATGAATAGAAGAGAAGCACTCTCAAGTATTGTGCCAGAAAATGAACACTTCAGGCTGGAAGTCATTCAAAAAATTCTGCTTTCTATATCTATCTATCTGTCTATCTGTCTATACAAATGTTTTTGATAATTAGCCTAGATATTTCTGGAATACACATTCAATAAACTGCTGAGAAAACCTACATTATTTACAACTTTATGGGGCACTTTTTTGAGTCAGTAACACAAGAAAATCTAATCCTGGCATGAGCACTCTATTATATGCTATCGTATAGTTTTACCTAAGTATTTACATATCGAAATATATTTTATGTCCCTCCTAGTAAAGATAGGAAATTGGATTGATTTTTTTAAACTATACCTACTTTGGAAAGCTATTTTATCATTATAGTTTAAATTCTAAATAAGTGTATTTGTTATAAAAGATGATACAGGGTTGTGTAGGGCTGAGAACTTTATTTTATAGAGAAAGACCTCTCAAGAGGCATTTGGTGTCATGCAGATGTGGGCTCTGAAGTCCGAACTAGTGACTCAGTATGTTTAGCAAATACAGGGAAGTACATAATGTCAGGACCTACAGGTGGCAGTTGGGTAGAAGCCTCCAGACATTCATGCCCCAGAGGATGGGAAAATGTTGAAGTCGTTCCCAGAAATCCTTCCACATGTGAATACTGACCTTGTGAGTGAGCCTCATGACCTTCCCAGTCACAAAAGACAACTGAACCATATGTAGGGAAGGTTCAGTCTTTAGTATAGTTGAGAAAAATCATAGAAGCAAGGCTAGGATTGATTTATATGTTCATTCAACAGCACAATTTTAATAACAGCCTGTGAAACTCTTAATATTGTCTGGGGAAATAGCACATTTTCCTTCAGTTTTCCATGTGGATATTTGCCAAAAAGTTAGGAGCCATCATGTAAGTAAAATAATCATCTTCATAACTTCATTGTCATAACAGAAAATAAAGAAATACAATTAAAAAAGAGATTAAACACACATACCCTGGCTGTTAAAGGATGTAAAGGATAGCATCCATGTGTTATTAATAATATCAAATTTGCATGCTATTTAGAGCCTGCTGGAGCTTATAAAATGCTTTCTCATCCATTGTTTCATTTCTTCCCCACAAGAGCCCTGAGAGATAGGCAGTTTTATATTTCATTTTCTGCTGAAGAGCAACATGGAACTCAGAAGGGCTCATTAAATTGCTCAACATTGCAAAGTTAGTAAAGTGTAGAGTTAGGAATCAAGATTTAAAAGTCTAACATCTATTCTTGCACCACAAGTGATTTCTCCTTGTGCATCAGGCTCTATTTCAGAAAATTTTGAGGTGAAGAAAGAAAAGAGTTGGGCTTGGTTGTAATTGAGAAGCCCCGGTGTCTTCCAACTCTCCATATTGGGTTTTTGATACCATTGCATCAATGAAATTGTATGCCAACATTACCCTTTTTTTGTTGTTGTTGCTATATTTTGGGGTCAAACCCAGGACCTCACATAGACTTTTGAAGTGCTCTACCATTGGGCTGAACTTCTAGCCCATTTTTTACATTTTTCTTAGCTTGAAATAAGGTCTCACTAAATTATGCAGGCTGCTCCTGGCCTTAACCTGTGATCCCCCTGCCTCTGTCTCCAAATTGCTGTGATTACAGACACATGCCATTGCACCCAGCTCAATATTACCCTTTTCTGATATTTATGAGAACAGTTTTCCTTCTTGACTTTTACTTGTTCTCTGACTTTTTTCCTTGTGATTTCTGAACACATGTATGAAAACACATTTCTCTAGGTTAGTTCTTAGTATTCATTAGAATGCCTGCAGCTGTACCACTGTGGTGTCCGATCGCATCAGATCTTGGAAACTAAGCATGGTCAGGCCTGGTTATTACTTATATGGGAGACCGCCTGGAAGCACCAGGTGCTGTAGGCTTGGGAGAAGGCAACCTACTCCCAAAAAAGTCAGCCATTGAAAACCATATGCACAGCAGAGACGCACTGATAATAGAGTTTTGCCTATCGTATGTAGGGTCACTATGAGTTGGATACTGACTCGATGGTACCTAACAACAAATTCATTAGAATAGACTTAAATTCACTGCTATACACTGTCTCCTATATTGAGTCCAACTACTCTGGTGGTTTCAGCTATGACCTACAATCCAGTGACCCTTTAGTGCTCTCCTGGGCTCATGACCTCAGTGTTCAGTTAATTATTCAATACCTTTTCTTAGATATCTCATGATACTTCAGCTTTAATGCATCCAAAAGTGAATTATTTGATCTTTTTCCCAGCTGCTCCTCAAGATGTGACACTGTATATTCATACATATACAACTTGCAACATGCCCTCATTTCTCCTCTTCATCATTGTTTGTTCCCATAATCTGAAAATCTGAGATGCACTCTTTTGTGACCTTTTACTCAAGTCACTACTACTTTCTAATACTAATGGTCAGAGCTCCTACTTAAGTTTCTTTTTCTTCTTTTTATTTAAATTATCACTACCAAAGTTCATCACCACTGAAAACCCTATGAATAGCACAGAAGACTGACAATAGTGTTTCACCTGTTGTACATAGGGACCCTATGAGTCGGACACCAATTTGATGGCAACTAAAAACAGCTATCAAAGCTTAGCCCATCATCAACTCCTATTATTTTGAATCCTTCTATTTTTCTTGACCCCAATATTTGCATTATTCATCCATCCATTATCCTTACTATAATAACAGTGATCTGTCTTAAATACAACTCTGATAATACTATTCCCTTCTCTTCACTTCCAGTTACAGACCAGTATACAGAGAAGCATACAGGGAGTGGATCATATAATATTTTTCTCTTTCCCTTTGGCTATAGCTTAGTGTTCTCTTTATATCTAAAAGCCGTTTGTATTCTCAGTCTTCCTTAGTATATAGCTCAGGCAACATATCCTCTGATTTGATGAGTTTAGGGGCTTTTTTTCTTGCTTGTGAGCTTATCATTATCATTATGTTTTGCTCACCACTTCAATTATTTTCAATTCTAGTCCACTTGAGAGAGAATTTCATCTTATGCATCATTGTAACCCTAGAAACTTACAGTGCCCGGCACATGGAAGACAGTCACTGAGTATCAATCCAAAGAATGGAAGAGTTATGAGTGAAAGGGTGAATGTAGGTAGAATACAGAGAGATTCACTTAAATTCCCTTAAAGAAGTGCTTCCCTCCTTCCTGGTTTGGCTGCACTGGTTAATAGCAATGCTGCTAAACACATGGTCAAGCTGGACTGAGAAATTTTATCAGAGACTTTGAAAGAATCATCACTGGAGGAGTTTCATGGAAGGAGGGATCTTCACCAGTGTTGTGTATCCCTTCTCTGAGATTCTCAGCTAGATAGACAGATAGACACATACACACACCCCACCATCACCACTCATCCTACTACTTTTCCTCTCATGCAGTTGCTGTGAAAACTAAATGAACTGGTGATGGATAGAATTTACAGGATAAGAATAACAAGAAAGTGATTTTTTCTTTATTCTTTTCCTTTTCCTTTTTCTTTTTTCTTTTCTTTTCTTTTCTTTTCTTTTTTTTTTTTTTTTTGAGAGGAGCAGCATCACTACACATGGCAATCGGCTGAACCATTCCAATGGAAATCAATTTCAATAATGCATGCAATAAATTTAAATCCAATCATTCAATCAGATTAAATGTATTCCACCAAATTAACTACAGGGCATCAGCTCAACTGTGTAAGAGTATGTTTCTACTGCAAGAATCATAAATTTCAACGATTTATGACTTACATAATTTATTATCTGGGAGTCTGGACTTTGTGAATTTTTCTTGCACATGGGACTGGCTTAAAACACTTACTCAATGATTATTGTTGTTTATTGTTGTTGCTGTTGCTGTTGTTGTTCCTGTTCTTGTTAGGTACTGATTTATAGTGACCCTATCTAGGATTTTCAATGGCTGATTGTCTTGGGATCCTGTTGGGAGTGGGCCACCAAGTCCTTCTCCCATTTTTTTCAGTGCTGGGGATCAAACTCAGGGCCTCAGACTGCACAGAGCAGCACTCTACCGACTGAGATAAATCCCAGCCCTATGTATTATTGTTGTTGTTGTTAGGTGCCGTCGAGTCAGTATCCAACTCATAGCGACCCTCATAGGGTTTTCAATGGCTGACTATTTCGGGATTGCCTTGGGAGTGGATTGCCAGGTCCTTCTCCCATTTTTGCGGTGCTGGGAATTGAAGTCAGGACCTCAGAGACTGCAGCGCAGCGCTCTACCCACTGAGCCAAATCCCAGCCCTATGTATTATTAGAAGACCATTAATAATACGAAGATAATTAGACAATGATTTATAGCAATTCAATATATCAGAAATATTTTTGTTTTTATTAAGGTATACCTTCAAGGGTTATTTCACATTTACATTTTCCCAATAGGAGTGTGGCCTGCAGCCACAGCACTGTGGCTTCCGATACTGTCAGATCTTGTAAGCTAAGCAAGGTCAGCTCTGGTTAATATTTAGATGGGAGACCACCTGGGAACACCAAATACTGTAGGCTTGGGAGAAGGTCCTGGCAATCCACTCCCAAAAATCAATCTTCCTTTGAAAACCCTATGAATAGCAGAGAAACACTGACAATAGTGATTCCCCTGTTGCACTTGGGGTCGCTATGAGTCAGACATCAACTCTGTTACCTAACAACAAACAACAATAGTGTTGTTGTTGTTAAGTGCTGTCAAGTCATGTCTGACTCATAGCGACCCTCATAGGCTTTTCAATGGCTGATTGTTTGGGGATTGCCTTGGGAATGGACTGCCACATCCTTCTCCTGTTTTTGTGGTGCTAGGAATTGAACCCTGGACCTCAGAGATTGCAAAGCGTCACTCTACCAACTGAGCTAAATCCCAGCCACAATAATAGTAGTGTGACACTATTAGTAATTTGGAAATTTTTAAATTAGCAAGAATAAAATATATTATTGCTTGTTGTCTATATTTACTTTGAAGACTTAGTTTTTGTTTCTACTGTGTGTGCGTATGTGTGTATGTATGTGTGTAAGTGAGAATGCAGATGAGAAAGAAATAATGAAAAAAATTCTAATATCATTATTGTTGTTGTTGGATGTTTTCCAGTCTGGTCCTACTCTTAACAACCATAGGTACAACAGAACAAAACAAGGTGCCATGCCCAGCACTATGTCAGTGCTTCTCTGCTATTCATAGTATTTTTAGTGGCTGATTGTTTCAGGATTGTTTCAGGAGTGAGCTGCCATTTTTGCAGTGCTAGGGTTTGAACACAGGGCCTCATGGCACTCAGAAAAGTACTCTACCAACTGAGTTGAACACCAGCCCAATGTCATTATTGTTGTGGTTGTGGTTAGTTGCCATCAAGTTGGTGACTGACTCATAGGGACCCTATGATGAAACAGTGTTTTTAGTGTTTCTCTGCTACTTATAGGGTTTTCAATAGCTGATTTTTTTTTTGGAGTTGGTTTCTGGGTCCTTCAGCCAAACTTATAGCACCTGGTATTCCCAGGTGATCTCCCATCCAAGTACTAACCAGGCCTGACACTGCTTAGCTTCCAAGATCTGATGGGATTGGACAACATACTGCTATGGCTGCAGGCAGTATCATTATTAGTGGTTAAAAACCAAAGGAAATTTTCTGAGTTGGTAGGTAAGAGTATAATAAAAAATAATTGTGGTTTCTGGCCAGCTTGGTAATGTGATCTTTTTTTTCTTTATCCCATAGATTTGATTTAATGTACTCCAGGGGTGGAGCTAGCCCCTGGCATACAGCTGTGTGGCCAGCTTGGCCTTTCTTGATGATCTTCAGAAATAGACTCAAGTCCTCAAGGTGAAGTCATGTTCTTCAGGTGAGGGAAGGGCAGTAGCCTATTTGCTTCTCAAATTCCTTCTTTCTGTTGCCCCATAACAGTAGTTTGGACTTAAATAGGTATGAAGATGTAGATGTCATACCATCTATTTATGAAAATTATGTTGTAAATGTCATATAGCTGCAGGAACCTGAGGTTGTGCTTAACCATTCCTCTTACGCTGAAGACCTGCTTCAGTCTGGAGGTAATAATGAGGATGCAGTCTCACTGGAAGGACTATGGGAACTTCCCTTCCTGCTCATTATGAAAGTGTCCTTTGTAGAATCCATGTACCTGGCCACTATTTCTCAGTAAATCCAAGGAAACCTGGGAGCACCATCATTTGTTATAAAGAAGAAAGACCTAGCTGGGTGCTGTCATGTACATCTCTAATCCAAGCAAATTGGGAGTCTGAGGCAGGAGATAATGAGTTTGAGGCCAGAGCCAGCCTGTGGAACTTAATGAGACCTGGTGTCAAAATAAAAAATAAAAAGGGGATGGAGATGCTTTTCAGTAGGAGAGTAGTTGCTTAGCACATGTTAGTCCCTAGTTTAAATCCCCCAGAGAAGGAGAAGAAGAAGAAAGGAAAAGAAGGAGAAGGAGGAGGAAGAGGAGGAGAAGGAGGAGAAAAACAAGAAGAAGAAGAAGAAGAAGAAGAAGAAGAAGAAGAAGAATGAGGAGGAGGAGGAGAAGGAGGAGGAGGAGGAGGAGGAGGAGGGGGAGGAAAGAGGAGAATGAAAGATTAATGAATGAAAGATTAATACAAAAATCAAATCTTTATCAGTAAAAACAATTGAAATTATATTTGAGTTTTCTGATCTTTTAATATATCTAAGCTATTGTTGTCTACAGCCATACTACCTTGGCATCCCATCTTGTCAGATCTCTGAAGTTAAGCAAGGTCAGGACTGGTTAGTCCTTATATGGGAGGCCAACTGGGAATATGCTTGGGAGAAGGAGCAGGAAGCCCACTCCCAAAACAATCAGCCATCGAAAGACCTATGAATAGCAGACTAGCACTGACAATCGTGCTGGGCATGGCACAGTGTTGGGGAGTGTTTCATTCTATTGTACAAAGGATTATTATGAGTCAGATCTGACTCAACAGCACCTAAAAACAATGGGCTATTATTAGTGTTAGATTTCATTTAGAACCAAGGACCCAGGTCAAATTTCAGCCTGTGCATTCCAAATAGAGACATCTCCATTCAATACATTATTTTAATTGTTTTCACCTTGACATTTGACAACAGTAGTCTCTTTCCCAACTTAGCCTATGTGACTTCACAAAGTGAAAATATAACTATAACATGCTGATTTGAAGTATTGTTTATACCAGACTACAAGACCAAATATTTTGATGAATTCTGTGTTACCAATGTGGAGTGCTCAGCCACTCAACTGAGATAATGGATTTCTACCAAACTGATCATATGGCTTTAAGTTAATTGAGTTGAAATATCAGCCCCAACAGAGACAGTCAGCTCTAACTTAGAAAATGAGGAAAATGTCTTATCTGACTCAGCCTTGCTTGGTAAAGCTGACTTCCAATTATGGGACTGCTGACAAACATGGCTTTCTGGCATCGAGAAGAGTAGAAGGTGAAAGGAAAGTACTATTAGATGGATCTTAAATCCCAGTTCCATCTCTTCCAGCCGTGTGACTAAAGTATTTGCATCATTTTTCTCACCTGTAACTTGGCATTAAAAAAATCAGTTACTGAGCACTATTATAAAGATTGAATTTTACACATACACAAAGAACTTGGCTCCCTTGGAAGACACAAATAATATGTATACTTTCTCATTTTCTCCTGTTGACTTCTGAATTTTCTGCATATATAACTTGTCTTGGCTTTGATGTCCCTTTATTATAGAACATATGACCTGCCTGGCCATACCTCTCACTAAACTGAACTTTTCAGCAGTAAGGATGTACTCTGTTTCCTTAAAATATTCCTGGGTGTAGATTAATGAACCTTTGCAACATATCACTGCTCTGCAAATCTTTCTAAAGAACAGCTTAATTTTATGAATTTCTTGGTTAAGAATAGAATGCAATTAAAATAATTGTTCCTCATTCCTGGCCACGGGGCAATAGATTAATGGGTCCATTTCCTCATCTAGCTCCAATAAATCTTTTCATTTGAACTCCTCCAACCACCTGGAGTCCAGGTAATTAGAGCATTGTTTAGATACACACAAATTCATTTTTGCTTTTTCAACTTTAAATCTTTTCCCTAACTTCCAGGATTTCCTTTCTGAAAAATGATTCCCCAAGCCCAAGCAATTTTTACAATAATTTCAAAAGCTCATTACCTCCATAACTATGTGCCCTATTTTCTTAAAACCTCTTCACAGAGGAAATAACCAAATCCATCTCAGAATTTTATTTCCTACAGCATTAGTTGTCTCCCGCTGCACACACACACACAAATAAATAACTGTAAAATTTAGAGGTTTAAACAATACACATTCATTTTCCCACACAGTTTAGGAGAATGAGGTATTAAACGTCAGCTTAGCTTAAGAGATGTGGCCCAGGATCTCTAATGATAAGATTGTGAAAGAGAAAGCAAATTGAAATCTTTGGCCTTTTATAACTTAGCTTTGGAGTGACATCTCATTCCTTGTGTCATATTTAATTGACAACAGAAATCAATATGGTTAAAATGTTGGGGTAAATTAAGAAATGTTATGAACACCCAGAAGTGGGGATCACTGGATATATTTTGGTGGCTGGCTACCATCCTTTTCAGGGATCTTACCTCTTTACCTTTATATTATGATCATGAGGACAGAGTTTCTTGCACATGAGAACTTTTTCCATGTAAAACTCTTGATACTTTTTACATGGATCTTTTTTCATCTTTTTATCTATTTCTGTACTGAGTGTGTGCAATGGTATTGAATTTTTTAGTTAATTGAATTAAATCAATATTTCATAAAACTAAAGAAAAATGTCTAACTTCTTAGATCAGGTTGCTAGAATGCACTTGTAAATCGAGATGTAAAATACAAGGCTTTGTTGAAAAAGTGCACAGACTTTCTCATAATTTCACAAGGATTTTTGGATCTGTAGGTGGGGAAAGTTTTGTTTTTTCTGTGTCCAAAAATAAAGGCCCTAATTTAAAGTAAAGATTCATTCTCAGCTTTACAAGGACAAGGTGGAAATGAAACTGTCCATTCCTTCTACCAGACACTCAAATTTGAAGTTCATGAAAATTAAACAGAGGATGCAATCAGGAAGTCTACATTACACAAAATGTGATCATTCAATAAATTGTCCTCAATTCATTATATAGACAAAGGCTGGTATGTCTGCATCTTTCGTTTGTCTGGATTTCTGTTTTCATTTTCTCTGGTATTCTTTTTACAGTTTGCCTTTCTAAGGATTTCCTGAAAATAATTCTGATATTTTAAATCACTTTTATCACCTCACAGGGCCTAATACAATACTTTCTATATAAACTATCTTATAAAATCACTTGTCAGAACAAGTACAAAATTTAGTTCAGCAATTTGTATTGTTGTATTGGGCAGATTGCTAGACCTCTCTGAGCTTCAGTTCTCTGAATTGTAAAATAATTGTGCATATTAATAATACTAAATGATCTTACTGAAATTAATGGATACATCTTGCCCTCTGTGCTGTAGAATACTAACATAGTTTGCAATAAGTATGTTCGATATATTTACTTGTTTATTTAAAAAGCATGGTTAGAGCCAGGTGCAGTGATGCACACCCGTAATCCCAGCTGAGTGGGGCTAAGGCAGGACTATCACATGTTCCAGGCCAGTCTGAGCTATACAGCAAGACACAAACTCAAACAAACAAACAAACAAATAAAAACGTATGCTTATACAAGAAGATTCAGCTATGTTGTCTTTGTTATTGTTACAGTAGATGTATAAAAGATGCTTTCAGGACCTTTTGATATAAATATTCCTCATTTTAGTGCTTATTATAGGAGTACATCTTACGAAATCGTGTATTACTTTCAAATTCTTTAGTACCACTGTGGCATCTGATCTTGTCTAATATTTGAAGCTAAGCAGGGTCAGGCCTAGTTAGTACTTGGATGGGAGACTGCCTGGAAACACCAGATGCAGTAGACTTGAGAGAAGAACTTGGCAACCCACTCCCAAAAAACAATCAGCCATTGAAAACCCTATGAATAGCAGAAAAGCCCTAATAATATCATTTCGCCTATTATACGTAGGGTCTTTATGAGTAGGAGACCGACTTGATGGAACCTAAGTAACAACAACAAATATAAGAGAAGGACATCACAGTCTACTCCCAAGGTGATCCTGAAACAATCAGCCATTGAAAATGCTATGAGGTTCCCTGTGAGTCAGACACAACTGGATGGCACCTAACAACAGCAACAACAACAAGTACTTTTTGATATTTTCTAGATTTTCTTTCCACACCTCAATTCCAAATCTCTCCGCACTTCCCATCTCTGCCTAACCTAATAAAGAGATTAATCATTACTAAGAGTTTATGGCAAGGATTCCTTCATGGACCAAATATCAGTCAGGCTCCTATGAGACCTCTTTTCAGCTCAACCCCATTCTTGGCCCAGTTACTGGCTTGCCCTTAACAAGAATTTCATTAAGACCATTTAGTAAGAACCCTCTAACTTTGGTGTCTAATCAAGTTCCTCTTAGTAATGCTTCAAACAAAGACCTCCCTGCTTTGCTCTTTGGCTGTTAATCCCTAGTTGCCTTTTCTATATTTGGAGTTGAGCTCAGTTTTGTACTGGAGTCTGTCCTATTCTACTACCTTGAACAAAACCTGTCATGCTGCTTTTCACAAGTGTCTAGTGTAAAAATTTTCTTTCAAATTTATGGGAAGCATAAGAAAGCTTTTGTTTTCTTGAAGGACATTTGGCAAGAAACTTCCAGAATGTCAGATTGTACTGTTGAAACGAGTTCTGTCCAACCTCACTCAGAATCTATGATGTGTACTGCTGCCAGTGTATCTGAGGGACAAAGGGCCAACTAAGATTCTGTCCCTTCATGAGATGCTAGGAGATCCTGAGCTTTGAGTGATATCATACAGACATCCAGAAGGAGGAAGAGTGACAATTCTTGGGGAAATGTACTGGAAAACATTTCTTCCAATCCAGAAAACTGCTCTGCAAAGGTAGAAATAGAAGAGAAAGAAAACAGTTCTATTATTGAATTACCATGAAATCAGCAAAGGATGAGGCAGTCATCATTGGCAATCCACTATGGAGATTGCAAAGACAAAAAAAATCTCAGCTTTACACAGGTAAATGGATAGAATCCATTCAATAAGGGAGAGAGGTTCTGCAGTTGTGACTTAGGTGACAGCTGAAGTGAGGCCAGTCTCCCCTGCCTCCTCAGAGGAGATACAGCGCCATTACCTTACTTGGTGATGACATTTCAAAGTGATGCTCTCAGGCCTTGAACATCCCTGAGTCGTGAGACTGACAGGAAACTTATCTAGCCTTTAGAAAGATTTGTGTCTACTTGGAAAGGACAGAGAAAGAAATTCTAAAGGGAAAGGGGTGGCAATTCTTTTCCCTTATTTTCAACAGTGAGTTATAAGTGTCTTGCTTATAATTTGTATTTACCTTTACATTATACCATAGAGTACCCTAAAACACTATAACCAGGCTGCCATATTAAATTCCCATCTACTAGTTCAATTCCTCTAAGCAATAAAAAAATTAAAGTCATTTGTGAATAATGCTACAAAAGGAGTAATAGTAATAGCAAGTGTTTATTAAAATTCTCTCTGTCTCAGTAAGTTTGGTAACCGTTTTAGAAATATTTCTCATTATCTAAATCTCATAATAGCACCATGATTTTGACAAAGGTAGATCTCAATATTGTGTAATATTCTTGTCCCTATTATCCCGTTTCATTTGTCCAAGTGTTCTGAAGATTGTGTGTGCCCCTGTACATACACCCGTGTGTGTGTGTGTATGTGTATGTGTATGTGTGTGTAAGGGGTTTTATGATAAGGAAGGGTTGAGAGAATGTGTTTATTCCTTGAAGATATGAATTTGGATTTACTCTGAAGAATGTTGTTATTAGGTCCCACAGAGTTGGGCCCCACTGATAGCAACCCTACATATGACAGAATGAAACACTACTCAACAATGTGTCATACTTGGCACTATTGTCAATGCTTGTCTGGTATTCAGAGGGTTTTTGATAGTTGGTTGTTTTGAGGGTGGGCTGCCAGGTCATTCTCCTAAGCCTATAGCATCCAGTATAACCAAGCGATCTCTGATCCATGTACTAACCAGGTTGATCCTGCTTAGCTTCCAAGATTCAATGAGACCCAGTGACAGGGGGATATGGCTGCAAGCATTCTGAAGAATTCACTCCTTTATCTCAGATATTTAAGGCTTCTCAAATAAAACATGAGTCCAACTGTTCATTTTGTTAAAATTATGACCCTTGTTCTTTTATTCCATATGCAAATTCTTAATTTTAAAAATATTTTCACATAAAGGGCTGGGGACATAGCTTCACGGTAGTTCACATGGCTAGCAAGCACAGCCTGAGGTTCAATCACCAGTTGTGTGAGAAAATAAAAATCTCCTTATATGATATGTAGCTGATACTTTGTATGATTTTTGCCAGGCACAGTGGCCTGTGCTTTTAATCCCGCACTCTGGAGATGAAGGCAGGAGGATTGCAAGTTCGAGGTCAGCCTGGGCTAAGTAGTGTGACCCTGTCACAAAAACCCATTTTTAAATCATTTTATTTTTGAGCTAAGTCAGACTGAATCTTTTTTTTTAATTCTACAAAAAAAATTCTCCAGGGAAAATAGTGACAAACATATGTATTCAGGTGGATAAACTAAAGATCTATATGACTGCAAAGAAAGTTGAGAATTAATTGGATTTTATACTCAGTCAGGGTAAATCCCTTGAGTTCTGCAGGGAGTGACCAAAGATGCATTTGCTTTTATCATTCAAGATAAGTGGATTACCAGCTAGAATAAATCTTTAATCTTTGTTGATAAAGTGAGATGAATACTCAGGAAATACACTAGGTGGACTTAAATTGCCAAAGAGAAAGAGAGAAAGAGAGGGAAAAGCTTCAAGTGTTAGATTGCCTGTTTGGAAAATAGAATTAACTATACACATGTTTACATAGTTGAAAAGAATTTTTTTAGCTGTGGTTGCAAGGTATAATTTTCAAGTTGGCTGTCTAATGCAACTAATTGACATGTATAATGAGCAACTTAATTTGCGTTCTTTCATTTCTAACGCTTTGATTGGAATTTGATGCATTGCTGTTTTTTGTTCTTCTGCACATATTAGTTTACTTATAAAAAAGAATGACATTAATCATTTCTCTAATTTTTATGAGAAAAATGAATATGTTCCTTCTATTTTGGCCTAAATTATTTTTCTTTAGTATTATTTTTATTTCCCACTTCAAACTATATATATTTAGCTAACAGATATGCCAGAGGACAGCTTTGAGCAACTGACTTGTAGTTGGTTGCAACATAGTGTATTTTTAATAAATGTATCTTATTATCTTTGTTTTTTCATATAATTAATGATTGACATAAGACATTTTTCTATATCAAAATAAGTTAACTATTTGAGAAGTCAACTTACAAAATGTATTCAAAACTTCCTATTTCAAAAATGAAATAGGCACATCTAAGATAGAAAGCCTTAACTGATTGTTGAGTCATGGTTAAATATTTTCTTTTTAAAAGAAAAACACATAACTGTACAATGCAGATATTATCTTTATTTTTCAGTTGATACCATTCAGGTTCAGACAGGCTACCCTTCCCAAGATCACATGGCTTGTAAATGATGGAGACGGAACACAATCTGTGCACAGTGCTCTTGACTCCTACTATATCTCTGTGACTACTGACTCTAAATAGCCCCCACAATATGGTCTCTGACTCCTTCTTCAGATCAAACATCTTTGAATCTCTAACACAATGTAGTTCCTAAGGTCTATATTTTGCATATGATGGACAGCAAATCTGTTTGATGACCAACTTTGTGTTTCCAATTCAAGAGGGCCTATACATACATAGGGTTACAATGTAAATGTCACACCTCAATTGTTGTCAGTGGCCTGGGAGGTGGAGGCAGGAAGATCACAAGTTGGAGACCAGAGGCAGTCAGCATAACTTAGCGAGACCCTGTCTCTAAGGGTTTAAAAAAAAAAAAGAGGGGGCTAAGGGTGTAGCTCAGTGGTCCAGCACTTGCAAAGCATGCAAGCCTGAGGCCTTGGGTTCAACCCGCAGTACCGCCAAAAAAAAAAAAAAATTGCTGTTGTTAGGTGCTATTGAGTCAGTGTCCGACTCATAGAGACCTTATGTATGAAAGAGGAGACACTATTGTCAGTGCTTCTCTGTTATTCATAGGGTTTTCAATGGCTGATTATTTTTTAGGAGTGGGTTGCCAGGTCCTTCTCCCAAGCCTATAGCACCTGGTGTTCCCAGGCGGTCTCCCATCCAAGTACTAAAGGGGTCCAACCCTGCTTAGCTTCTAAGATCTGAGGGGATGAGACATTGCAGTCATACAGCTGCAGGCCACACATCAATAGACACTTGTAATTCAGACATCACCTTCATTCAACAGACCTAACTTCAAAATGTTAAGTAAAAAATATATTTTGAGTGTAGGATTCTATACTTGGCCACATGATTGATCATGAAGATGGATTAAATGTATTTTCAAATCCACAAAGTTTAAAGCATTACTCATACAGGTGGGGCTTGGGACTTGCTATTCTACAACATAGCATTTTTTTTATTTGAGAAAACCACAAAACAGGAGGGTCACGCTTCTTTCTTCAGGTCCTAAGAAACTCATCCAAGAGGTACCCTCTGTATTTCTGGAAGAATTGATCAAGGACACAGGGAGACCTAGAAGAAAATCTGAACAGATTGGCTGTGCTAAGATCCCCCATTTATCAGTGTGAGATCCAGCACTATTGCCATATTACTGGCTGCTCCTTTCATAACTAACTCCTGCTATTGGTATATTCTGTTTTTCAAGCTAGAGACTTACCTTTAAGTGCGAGTGTGGGAGTGGACCTTGTGGTGCTCTCCTGGTATGGATAAACAGATATCTGCCACAGCCTGTCCTAGATTTTTTTTTCTACGTGGTAGACAAAATTTGCCTCTGAAGTTCTAATAAAATTAGAGAAAAGCAGAACAGACAAGATTTTCTTTTTCTTTTCTTTCTTTCTTTTTTTTTTTTTTTATTGTTGTACTGAGGATTGAACTCAGGGCCTCATGCTTGCATGCTTTGCAAGTGCTATACCACTGAACTGCACCTCCCAGCCTTTTTTGTTGTTATTGTTGTTTTTTACTCTTTTGAGATAAGTTCTCCCTAAATTTCCCAGACTGCCTCTGGTCTCAAACTTGCTATCCTCCTGCCTCTGCCTCCAGAATTTCTGGGATTACAGGTGTGCGCCAAGGATTTTCACTTTTTACCTCACAATTCACCTCAGCTGAATTGGTAATCTGCCAATTTTAAGGAAATCAACCTTGGAAAAATGGAATCAGGAAGCAACTAGAATACACAGTACTGACTGGGTGCTGGGTCTTTTCAGGTCTTTTACATATAGATTTGTCTCCGTTCTCATCAAGAATGTCTCTGAGGTGTCTTTGTGCTCTATTCACAGCCATGTCTTTAACCAGTGAGCAAGACTGCCTTCTTCCTCTCAACCAAGGAAGTAGCAAGCACCAGCGCTAAGTTCTTTTCTCTTTTCAAGGAAAAAATAGGAAAGCAAATGGCGGTGGCTGAATTCTGCTATGAGTTATTTTGAGACTATGTCTTTCAGCTCTCTACTTCCATGATAAACTCTCTACCAAGTTAGACTTAGGATTTCAATCAAATTCCAGTGACTTATATAAATAGCACACATGGGTATAGCAGCTAGACTTAGTGGTTTTGTTAATTGGAAGAAATCACAATGTTCTGTGCTTACCCATGACATTTTCCTATTTTGGCTTTGACCTTGGAAATTGCATCTTCTCCTGCTTATCTATCATTTACTAAAGAGGAAGCACGTCAAAGCATCTCATTTTTCACATCATTTAAAAATATCCAAAATGGACACTCATTAGGATTCAGTATCTTTGTACTTGCTTTAATTAGATCTAATTAGTCCTCCCACATAGACTAGCATTAAAGAAAGGAAAATGAATATTTTAATCTGAGGATGGTATCTTCTAAGGAGTCAACCATCTCTAACTTTGTATGGAAGATATTTTAAATTGTATTTATTCAGAGTGTTGTTTAAAGTGGACTGTGAGATTTGAAGCACATATAACAGAATAACTTGATTAATTGCATTTTTTAATTGCAATTAATTTTTTAAATTTTTAATTGATTAATTGTTTTTTTCTTCTAAAACACACATAAACACATGCACACTCAAGCAGCTAGTTTGTCAGAAAAGAAGTGTTTAATATTTCTCACTGTTGAGTCTTACAAATCCTACAGTCAGCAAATCAATTTGAATTTTCTCATTAAACAGAAAGAAGCAACTTCCCACATAGCAGAACATCTGTACCTATAGCCAAAACCTGCCCACTTGTCCAGACGTGAGAGAATTTTACATCACCATGCTAAGTCAAATGTGGGTATTTCCTCCACAGCCAGTATTCTGACTCAGAACAAATCTCTTCTTGTGGTTAACAGTTGAGGTAACACAAGTTTTGCTAAATAAATGGAAAGATTAAACAGCTGCGAGAGCAATAGAAAAATGATTCCTTTGTCAACTTTCTCAAGGGTGAAAGAACCTCTTATCTATTCACAGTTCATCAGGAAAGACCTCTGTTGTCTCTGAAAGACCTCAGGTCTGATACTAGGGAGGGGAACTATTTCAGTTTAGCTCTGAATAGTAACTTCCACTAACATGGAATGAGGAAAATTCCAGTACCTGCATTTATTTCTATATAAATGCGTAGCACTTCAGATTATACACTTGAATCAGTCTACAAAATTTACAGTACTAGAAGGTTGAGCCAAAGGCCTCATTCATGTTAGGCAAGTGCTTTACCATTGAACTACACTTCCAACTCTATTTTTGCTTTCTATTTTGAGTCAGTGTCCCCAAGTAGTGCAGATTGCCTCTGGCCTTGAACTCAGCAACCTCCTACCTCAGCCTCCCCAGAAGCTGGGATTATAGGCATACATCACCTTGCCTTGAAAGTCTATAACATTTGAATAGGATAACATATCTACCCTGCTTGTGCTTTTAACCCTTTTCATAGTAGCCATTGGTAAATACTGCAGATGTCCTAAGATTTCCTAATGCATATAAACCCTTGTGGACTTCTCTCCCATCATTCCTCAGTGGTATCATATATTACAGTTATATTCCATCTATTCTCATCTGTTGACATTATTATGTTTTACAAATGATCATGAAAGACAAAGTATCTTCTAGTACTATGGATCACCACATGCATTTGTGGCAAGGAAGCTTGAATTATATGTATGCCATTAAAATGATACTTTCTTTGAGAAACAAGGACAGGAGGGAAGAAAAGAGTTCAGAGTAGAAGAGAAGGTCACACATTCAGGTGTCTGTCCCCATTTATACCTCAGTGTACAGCACCAACAGAGTGGATAGATGATAATTTAAAGAACAGCACTGCAAGACAAACAAATGGGAGACTTTAAAAGGCATTCTTTTGTGTTATCATGCTGAGAGATGTCTTCTCTATTATACAGACAGCTAATAAAATAAATCTGTGGTGGAGCATAGGTTCTGTGAGGTGTGTGAAGATCACGAACAGAGCAGGAAGAGTCAACATTCTCAGCCAGCACATGAGAGACCCAAGAGTGGGGTTGCAGTGAGATTATAGCACAAGCTAATGGTCCTCCCCCTGCAACATCAGCCACCTCACTGTGTCCATGCAGGCCAGTCTGCCATCCAGTGACCAATGCCCAGTCCCTACTTGAAGTCACCCATGATTGCTTCTTTCCTCTGCCAGCATCACCTGGGCCTCTGTCCTTGAAGCTCTGAGCATTCTGACTAAATTATTTGGACTGAATCCTAATTTCTGAGTGGAGTTGGGTGCTGTTTGGACCTGCACTAAGATATGTGACAGAGAAATGGGGACTCCAGGGAGGTAGTGATACCCGTTGAGAGCAGACCTAGAAAGGATCTTCTTAGAATATGGGAAACAGTCTTCCTGCTAATATAAATACAGTGAAGATGTCAGAGTGGGGATGAGGAAGTGATGTTTGCCAGCTTGAGAGACCATGGCCTGTGCTTGGGTTTGGGACAGCCAGATGGTGGAAGCAGATGAAAGAAGTACAGAGAGTCCTAGAGTGGACTCCAAGATGAAAGGCAAGCCCTGCCCTAACTTCCAGCCTCAGGCCTCTGCAGGACTGGCACTAACACAACCACAGGACCCACCCAGAGGACAGAGCAGGGTGGATGAGAACATCTCACTGTGAGTTCCCAAGAGGGGACTTGTCACGGAGCTTGGCAGAGCAGAGATGTTCTAGAGATGGGATATGCCGGAGAGGAGGGAGGAAAAGGAAGCAAGCACCTCCATTTGAAGAGCCAGGAGGCTGCAAAGGAACCCAAGGGTTTTGGTTTGTTCTGAAATAAAAATTAGAATTTTGAAGAGTCTTTGGGCAGCTGCAAGGAGTTTAACATGACTGGAGAGTGGGTGTGTGTGGAGGAGTCACCAAGAGATGAAAAAGCAAAAGATGGAAAAGTTGAAATCGTAAAGGGCTTTGACATAGCTCCTATGGCTAAAGGGAGGAGGAGGAAACTGGGATAAAGAAGAAAAATGAAGAAAAACCAAGTTTCCTCAGACAAGGAGTTACATAGAGAAAGAAGAAAGAGTCTCGTTGTTGTTGTTGTTAGGTGCCCTCAAGTCGGTATCTGACTCATAGCGACCCTCATATGGTTTTCAATGGCTGACTGTTTCGGGTTTGCCTTGGGAGTGGATTGCCAGGCCCTTTTCCCATTTTTGCGGTGCTGGGAATTGAACTTGGGACCTCAGAGACTGCAGCGCAGCATCCTACCAACTGAGCTAAATCCCAGCCCAAATGAGACTCAGGAGGGTGGTAATTAAAATACCAACATAAATTGTATGTGTTTCCTACAATACCCAAGCAATGACTTTGCATTGTTGAAATTTTTAGTGCATATTTCATTTTTGTGGCGTTTAATTGGCTTGCATGTCTTGACTATTTCTTATGCTGTTGTGTAGATGATTCCTCCAGGCTGGACCAGAAGGTTGCTATGTTAATACTAAACACCTGGCCTGCTTGGGGTAGTGTATGCCCTGGCTCCATGGCAACAGAGTGGCTTGGCAATATACAAGGTAGCTAGGGCTATTATAATGTAGCAACATTCCTTCCTGAGGGGAGGGGAAAGAGGGTGGCAGGACTTTGAATTGAGGGGTGTTGTGGTGGTGTTAGAAGCTGTTAAGTTGGGTCTGGCTCATAGCAACCCTATGTATAGTTTTCAATGGCTGCTTTTTTCGGGAATGCTTCAGGAGTGCATTGCCAATTTTTGTGGTGCTGGGGCCTCCTAGAGTTCAGAGCAGCAATCTACCAACTGAGCTAAAGCCAAGCTCCAAGGGGTGTATACATAAGATATAAACAACAGGCTGGGGAGCAGAGCAGAGTAAAAGAAGGAAACCTGATCAGTTAGTTGTACATCTGCCTATGAGGCCACCTGAGAGTCACATGCCATTCTTATAGGAAGCCTCCTTGGGAGGGAAAGAGGCCAGCTCCTGTCAAGAAGCCCATTTGGGAGAAAGAAAGGACGACTTTTGGAAGGAAGCCCAATTGGAAGGGAGTTAATGGTGGTGCAGATTTGAGATATCTTGGTAAGAACTTCTTAGGGGGAGGGAATCCCTTCCTTTGGTATGTTGTTGTTAGGAGCCATTGAATCAGGTCCAACTCATCACTCCCCTCATAGGGTTTTCAATGGCTGATTGCATTAGGATTGTTTCAGGAGTGGACTGCCATACCCTTCTCCTGTTTTGCAGTCCTGGGGAGCGAAACATGGTCCTCAGAAAGTTTGAAGTGGCACTCTACCAATTGAGCTAATAATATTAGCTGAGATGAAATGATTAAAGTATATGCTCAATCTTTAAAATGTAATTTTACAGAATTCTCAGTCTTACATCTCAAATTATAGACTATAAACAAAGGTTTTCATTGTCACTTTTCTTGAAGTCATCAAACTGAGTAACAGCAGCGATCCCTTCATTTCAAAAAGATACTTAAGCTTCACAAATTTGTCACCAGGAACTCTGCAGATGTCCTTGGTTTCAGATGTTCAGCCTTTCCTTTGATTCTCTATGCTGCTAATATTCTTCCATGAATTCTTTCCATAGCTAATTTTTTCTGTTTTTGAACAACCAAAAGCCCAACTAATGCAGAACAGGCACTATACAATCAGTTGCAGGCAGAAGTGCCTACTATTTAAAGCCAGTTAAGTCTCTCTGACCCCAGCATCCATATTTCTGCACAGCTATTTGCTCAGCTCTCTCTCCCTTGCCCAGCCACAGTCAATTCACCTACTCACTCAATCCAACCCCAATTCACAGACCTGGAGCTGCAGACAGGCCATCTGGAAATTCCATGTGGCTAAAAGGAGCCCAGCAGCAGCCAGTTTCTCAGGGCAAATGACAACTTGCCTCAACATTTCTTTAACTGAAAGTTAGTCTGGTTCCCAGAAGTGCCAGGATGCCAGAGTTCTTTAGGCACCTCTATGTAAAGGCTCTTCGTGAGTTACCCACATTCCTTGTAGAAAATCCGAAGTAAACTCATGGTTCACAAAGATTAGCATGATCTGCTTTTGGGTCTGTCTGCATTCCCTTTAGCTTTCACACAACATATACTCTAAATGACAGTAAAATGTTTGAATAATCTGCTTTCTTAGCATCATTGCAATTTTAGAAGAACTCGATTACCTGATTTCCCTCTTTCATCCATATTCCTTAAAGGCAACATTGTCCTCATTTTTTAAGTACCTGCATTCCATTGCCAGTCTAGTTTTAAAATTGTGAGCTCTTTAGTTCTGATATTTTGTATACATTCATTTGATAACATCTATTTTATTCACTCTAAAGCACCACAGGCATTCATGTAGCTATAAAAGTAATAACACTTAAAATAATAATAATAATTTTATATTGAATCTCCTGAGTTATGTTGTGTTTCTGGCACAGAAGTGTTTCTGTAATGCTCAGTGACTGCTGTACCCATGAGATCATCATGAAAATGAGATGCAAAGATGTGTGTTTATTGAGCCATATCACAGAACATATTTTCAAGTAAAGTAAATAAAGTAGTGCTCTTTCTTCTGTGGATAGCCTAGTTTCCAAATATGAGTAGACTGAGATATTCCCAAGTCTATGGAATACTAAACTGTGCTCAATTTTACTTCATCATTAAAACAAACATAATTTTACCTATTTTGTAGAACTTTGTTAAGGATAAACAAAATGTTATAAGATGTATAGCATTACTTAGTAAGAATTTAATATATAGCGACTATTTCTACTAATACTACTGTCACCAAAAAATTAAAAATAACATAAGAGGAAGAAGAAAGATTAAAGACATTGACTACCTGTATTCTAGTCTTTCCGAGGGCACTTTTGTCTCCAAAGTAGAACACGAAGAAAAAACATACATGCCTAAAATCCCAAGTGAGAGAAATATCCTCTGTAATGAAAATTGCTCAGTAAGAAATCCAAAATCGCTTAATTTAGTTACTAAAGAACATTGAGGGAAGCTGGCTTGAAACATACCTTCCTCCTTTGCTTAGGTGGTCAGAAGTAAGTTTAGATTGCTATATCTGTAGGTTTGTGCCTTGACAAATATTCAAGGAAGGCAAGGAAGGGGGTTTATAGAAATCCCTTAGATGTGACTCTGTTTCCTTCTCTGGTCCTTCTTTCTCTCCTTAGCCTGGGACATCCTTCTCAGAACCCATAGATCTCACTGCCCACAGTGGTTTGAGGTGACAATGCCCTGCCTGTAAAGGATACCCAGAATGCCCATGTCTTTCATTTTCTGTCTCAACAGGAATATCCTCCCCATGGAGGGAAGTGAAGTGAAGCTATGGAGCTGTCCCTACATCCCATCCTTGACTGGGGTGCTAATATCTGCAGCTGTGTTGACATGCCCTCAGCTATAGGGCTGCCTTACAAGCAAAGAGCTGTAAACACCTGGGTGAATGCCTGCCTCTCACCTCAACAGGGGCATCTCTGACAACAATCCAGCTTCTGAAGTCACAGTGGGCTGCCTGAGGCAGTTGGAGACCATCCTGCAGCCCACCCCCATGACCACCTTCCAGGTGATGGTCCTGAGGGCTTTACTCAATAAAAGATTTTTCATATTTTTCATCTTGGAGTTAGCTTGTCATTAAACCCAACTTGAAAGAAATGTCAAAAAAAGTGGAAAAGTGTTATAAAATAAGTTACCAATAATTCTCCTGAATCTAGTTGAAGTGATAATCCTATGTCATCATGGTCTCATTTTAGAAACAAGAATGGAGAGGTATAGAGGTAGAAAACCTTGTTTTCAACTGCACAGCACAAATCTTTGTCATGCTTTTCCTCAAATATTATGCCTCCTCCATCATCACATTAATGTTAGATTTTTAATTTAAAATTAAAAAACAATGTGAAAATTAAATTTTGCATGTGCTTCAGGTGTTGAGTTTATTTTGAACATTTTATGTTTTGGAATCAAATAACTAGTAGAGTGGAGACTGACTATCATTGTTTTAGCTGTTGCTTCTGTTGATCTATTATTGTTTTTGTGTTGAACAAACATAGCTATCTGGATATTTGTGTAATTGGCCTATTAAGCAATAATAGATCTCCAGAATCCAGGGGTGAGTGAATGGAGGTTCTCTACTTTTTATCCTCCATTGAATTTTGCCCCAGAATTTAAATTGCTATTTCTCACTGCAATTTTGGAAAGCATGATGTCAAAAGAAGCCCATCTAGAAGTAAGACTGGGTCTTTGCAGTGCAATCTTGAACAAGTTAAAAGAAAATCTCTCTGGGTTTCAGATTCTCTAACTGAAGAGACTTGACCATAATATCAAAAGAGGCAAACATTATTCATTATTCAATAACTACTTGTTAAGAGCCTATTATGTTTCAGTCAAACATGCAGCTGTACCACTGTGATGACATAACCAGTCAGATCTCTGCAGGGTCAGGCCTCCTTAGCACTTGGATAGGAGACCTCCTGGGAACACCAGGTCCTGTAGGCTTGGGAGAAGGACCCAGCAACCCACTCCTAAAACCAATCAGCCATTGAAAAGCTAATGAATAGCAGAGAAGAACTAACAATAGTGTTTCACCTGTTGTATGTAGGGACACTATGAGTTGGACACTAACTCAAAGGCACCTAAGAACAATAACAACAACAATGTTTCATTCACTGGAAATTTTAGAGTGAATACACAAAATCTTTTCTAGAAGGAAACGTTGTAAAAAGGAAAATTTCTTGAAAGCAAAGAAACAGAAATATATTCCATTCAGTGGGATGGAAGAATAAGTATTCTTAAAGTGTGACATGAATAGTTTAGATATTAAGCTAGAAAATTCAGTTAACTGGGAAACAAGATCCACATCATCCTCATTTGGTGAAAGAAACCTGTCCTGTGTTAGTTGTAAGCAGGTACTTGTCTCTGATAAAGTCTCACTTCCTAATCACTCAGTAAGTCCCAGGTATTTCAGTCTATTTTTGTTCAATTGATTTTCGGTAAGGATTCCAAATCCACTGAAGGGGAAAGAATGCACATTTCAGCAAGTGGCGTTGGGACAATTGGGTTTTCAGATGTCAATTGTAAAACTGTAAAATTTTCAAAATAAATATAATTCTCCTTTAAAAATATTCCTCCAAATGCCTTCCCCTGCCAACCTTATTAATATATTAATACTTGAAGTGTAACAGTTGTAGCTTCTTAACAGACCAAATATACTTTATTCCCTGTGTTATCCAAATACTCTTTTATGATGATGATTTTAATGTAAAATAAGGCAAGGAATGTGAGTATTCTTAATAGTTTTAAAATACATCCAAGTCAGGCATGGTGGCACATGCCCATCATCCAAGCACTCACAATGCTGCTACAGGAGGATCATGTGTTTGAGACCAAGGTGGGCTGCACAATGAGGCACTGTCTCAAAAAAATTTTTTTCCCATTTGCTGGATGCATTGGGCCTATAATTTAGTAATGCAGAAGGTTGAGGCAGGAGGATTCCATGTTCGAGACCAGAGGCAGCCTACACAATTTAGCAAGACTGTCTTAAAATGAAAAATAACAAGAAACAGAGCTAGTGCTGCAGCTCAGTGGTAGAGACACTGCCAAGCAGGCATAAAGGCCTGGGTTCAGCCCCTCAGTACTGTACACAGGCGTGTGCATACACACGCACGTACATATGTATATGTGTGCGTGTGTGTGTATGTGTGCGTGTGTGCATATATATGTATCTCCAAATCACAGAGGAAATGTTCACTAAACTAAGGGAAAATAATGTTTGTATTTACTTTTGAAGTAAAACTCTACCAGAGTCAACCATTTCTGTGTAACTATCAGTAATGACCAGTGCAAGTTTTTGACTCAAACAATTCTGGTCGGATTCATTTGAGCAGTGCTGAGAAGGAAAGCAGCTTGTTTATTTTCTTTATCTACTCCCCCTCCCCCCTTTTCAGGATTCCTATGGGTTAAGAACCATGTGTTCATGCATGTAAACTTACCAGAAACCTTACTTGTTTCAAAACGTACTCATTTAAATTGTCCTTCAAAATTCTCAGTGAAACAGAGCATTAAGAGGATGGACAGGTTGAGGAAAGTGTGTGTTTTGTTACCTAAATTCAGAGACATAAACACTAATGAATCTTACCCTTAGTAAAACATCCCCTCCCAGGTGGTGGAACAGCCTATCTTTATTATCTTTAATATCCTGTTTCTTGTGTGCTGAAAATATTTTTTGAAATCACTCAGCCCCACAGCAGTTAATGAAAAATAGGAACTTTACAGCTAATGAATCCAGCCAGTCCATTCTTATTCCATGTCTAATTTTCATTGGACATCAACATTATACACCTCTGTTGTGTGTGATGGAGGAGAGTCATGATACATGTTCTCATTCTTAAATCAAGTTTAAATTACACTCTGAGGGGTGGGTATGGTCACACTTCTATAATCCTGGCAGCCCAGGTGACTGAGGTAGGAAGATCACAAGTGCAAGGCCAGAGGTAGAGTAATTAGCAAGACCCTGTCTCAGGATGCAAAGTACAAAAGCAGCTGGTAATGTAGCCCAGTGGAAGAGCAGTTGCAAAATATGTGTGAGGTCTAGGGTTCCATTCCTAAGTTCCCCCACTCCCCCCAAAATGGGAGATAGCTTGCCCCACTGCTGAGCCAAAAGAGCCCACCACGGCTCCTGTGTAGGGAGAAAGTCAAAGTCCTTCCTAAACCACACTGATCCAATACACACCTTTTGCATCAGCAGCTTTGACAATCTGGGGATCTGTGTTTTTTTAAGTTACTTTTTGCCTAGACTCCAAGTGAGCATGAGAGAGTGAGCATAAGGGAGTGCTGCCTGGCATTACTTCATTTGAGACAGAATGGCATCAGAAACACTCCATTTATTCTGGATCATGCAATATTCAGACTCTGCACAGCAAGATGGAAGACTAGTCCCCTAACTTTTTCTCCCGGAAGCCATTAATATTAATAGTCTGAATAATAGGGATGAAAAAGCTGCCCTGAATGAGTTTGTAACCTACTTTTGCAGGATCTTGTTTGGCTGGTGAGCACTCCCAAATGCCTCTTTCTGGTCTATTGTTTTCCTTCCTATTATTTCAGTGCTTTAAATTGAAATATGTATGCAGGGAATTTATTCATTAATGACTACTTTCCATCATGAAATTAATTGGAATGAGACATGCTGTGGTGGTAATTTTGAGGAAAAAAAAATTAAAAATTTTGCCTAGGTCAAAATAAGCCCACACAGAGACATACACCTCTATGTTATCATATTACTACCCTTGCTTACATTTCTTCTGCGTTGAGAAAAGCTTAAAGGAAAAGATCAATGGCATGAAATGAAAGGAATTTTCTAAAAATGAAGATGTCATGTTTTCCAAGAGAAAGATTCCTGGGGTCAGCTGTGGTGAACCTTCTTCACTCTTTTCCATGGACACATAGTCAATATTCACTGATGGGCTATACATTTTCACAGGGCCTCATGTTGTGAACAAGGGAAGTAATCATAAAGTAAATGCAAATTACATGATCACAATAAACTTTTTTTCCACTTCTGATTCTTTATTTTTATTAATTCTCTTCTATTAAAAAGAAGAGTGTACTGTGCTTTCTACCAGAGCACTGGCTTGCTAGAGACCAATTATTAGAGTTAATAAAGCTCTTAATAGTCACTTTCCATCTAACCCTCAGTCTTGGGAAACTGTCTGGACTTGAAGTGTCTGAGAAGTCAAAGTCAGTGACTTGATGCAGTTCTTGTGCTTGTCCTCTGCCGACCTCTCTTGTCCATAAACTGTTGTGATATTTATGATCTATCTCTAATTATAATGTTCTGAGTTTTTTCAAGTGGAGCATGCTGCTCATTTTTTGACCAGAATTAATCTTTGTGAAGGTGGGAATTGCTATATGTATATGCATTACATAATGAATAATGTATTAGCTTATCAAAATAAAAAATTAGATGTGACAATATCTTCTGATGAACTACTTCCAAATTCCTCAAGAGTCCCGTGATTTTGGCTAAGAACTTTCCAGTGAAAGTGTCAAGACAGGTCCCATTAAATGTGATTATTATTATTTTTTGCACTGATCTTTGCTTATAAACAAATCTTTGCCTTCAACCTCCTATTTCATTCTCAGCACTACCCATTTCTCTACAACTCCACAGAGGCCTAAGCTCAGGACTTCAGTGCCCTTTCCATGCCTAACATGGTAGCTTCCTAAGTGATCTACTTTGAAACTTTTCATTTTGTATGTATTCTGTATACAGCTACCAAGTGATCTTTCTCACAACTACCTATTTCTGAACACATCCTCACATACCTTATAGGCCCTAAGTGGCCTGTAAGGTGCTTTATTATCTAGCTTCTCCTCAGAAGACCATACTGCAATCATTCTTTACTATACCATTTTTCCATGTAAGTGATATCACTTTCAAATTTCATGAGTCCTTGCTTTTGATTTTGTTCTTTCATTTTCCTGGTTGCCCATTTATTCTTCATGAACACGATCAAATGCCACCATTTCCATGTAGACTATCCAAGATTATCTCCTGTGGTGTGGGTCCAGAATCTTCTCTCTTTTGTATTCATACTCTACATACTGACTGCATTCTGAGTGGAATTGCCTAGGCGAGAATAAGCACACATACATTTGTCACCCTCATCTAACTGTACATATCTTGGGGACTTTATCTTGGATACTCAATGTAAACACAATGCCTGGGACATAGTATATAGTGACTCCATTCATTTCCTATGTATAGCTGCCATTTGCACACAGGTTTAGATACTTGTATTATCTTTTCTTATTCAAATTATAACTGTGATAATCTTGGGAGTCACTAATTTCTTCTAGAGCAGTCAGGTAAAGGCCTGTAGGTGTGATATGCCAATGTAAGCAGAACATCAATAGGTCAGGAAGTGCTTTTTGAAAATTGAAAAAAATGTATATATGAATGGTAAAATGCAAAAAAGAATGAGGCAATTATTAATGCAAGGAAATGGAGAGACTCTGCCAAGAAGTTTATTTATTAAACAGTTACTTATTGAACATCGTCAAAGGACGAGGAAGCATTTCCGAATCTGGAGATATAATGGAGAAAATAACAGTCACAACAAGAAAGTACTATCACTGAGGAAATGGGATTATATTATACTTTTTGAATTTAATAATATTTTTAGTTATAGTGCTATAAAAATTGGCTCTTTAGTTTATAATAGAGGTAAATTATATTTTCAGAGATAAAGGAAGGATATGCGAAAGTGTGTGTGGATGTATGAGTTGTGATGCTAATTGCTTCCTATCAAAATAGGCATCTCTCACTTATATGCTGGGCTAGGGTTTAGGTCCGTTAGTAGAGTGCTATTCTGCGCTCTCTGAGGCCTTGGGTTCAATCCCCAGCACCATAGAAACAGGAGAAGGACCTGGGAATTCACCCCTGAGATAATCCCAAAACAATCTGCCATTAAAACGCTATGAATAGCAGATAAGCACTGACATAGTGCTGGACATGGCACAGTGTCAGAGACTGTTTCATTCTGTTGTGCTTAGCATCGGTGTGAGTTAGACCCAACTTGATAGCACCTAACAACAACAGCAACACTATATACTGTGTAAGTCACAAATTAATGAGTTGGAGTATGAACACATGATGTAGAGATATAGTATTAACCACTGCAGAAAATGGTCACTTAAACAATTGTTTCTGGAGCATGAAACTTCAGAGTTAGTTAGAACAAATAGGTTGTATTATTTCACTTATGAGCATGGATCACATTATATTGGGAATATTTTTAAATATAAAAGGTAAAAAGAAAACTTCTATAAGATATGAAAAACAAATTTTGCTTGGTAGGAATGTATTCAATGGGGTAATTACAATATTATATTGTGTTTTTTAAAATAAAACTATAAAATTTCAAAAATATGAAAATAAATTTCATATTTACTCAAAGGTAGATTATGATGTTATTATGATGTATAGCATCTCCTACAGAAGTTGCCATATGAGAAATTTTGATTCAATATATTGCTGGAATAAAATGTAACTTTTTAAATTGACAATTTTCTTTTAGCTGCTGAGGAAATAAAATGTAAGAATCGGTAAACTTTTATAACTTGGTTAATAGGGATTGCACAGTTAACTACAGTTTTTAACTAAGTGTGGTGTGGCAAGCATAATTTACTTTTCCTTTTCAATGTCTGATTATTTTTTAAAAATCCATTCTGGTTTTATTAGCTTTATTATTTATGACTTTTATTTCATCCTGCTTCCAACCTTTCAAGCAAAGAAATGGCATAAGAATAAATAAAGTAATGAGGTATGCTTCAAATATAAATGTGACAAGAAAAACTTCA
This sequence comes from Pedetes capensis, assembly GCA_007922755.1. NCBI lineage: Eukaryota > Metazoa > Chordata > Mammalia > Rodentia > Pedetidae > Pedetes > Pedetes capensis. The sequence goes on along the minus strand of VMDO01016150.1, from coordinate 1,426 downwards.
TAGATTCTAAAAGAGTCTTATTGTTTAGAATGTGGAATGCATAAGGCAGGCAAGGTAGTGCATGCCTGTAATCCTAGTGACTCAGGAGACCAAGCCAGGAGGATCAAGAGTTAGAGGCCAGAGGCAGCCTGTATAACTCAACAAGACCCTGACTCAAAATTTAAAAAAAACTACAAGTGGGCTAGAGGTGCAGCTCACATATAGAGCAACTGTGAGGCCCCAGATTCAATCCCATAGTATCAAAGAACAACAATAACAGGTATCAAAAGAAAATGTGGGATGCAGCAAGAATCTAAATGTGGCACTGAGAAAAGTCTTGTTACCATGGACCAAAGGCAAAATCTGTATAGCTGTAGACAAAGTGGAGATAGCCCAGACTTAAATAGACTGTGCACAGATGGACAGGAGTATTTAGATTTCACAGGAAGAGAATAATTTTGAGTGAGGAAATAAAAGGACAAAAGAGGAAAACACAGCAACATTATGAGATTGGATTATTTCTCTTTGGCTATGTGATTGACAGAAAATATTGGAAAGTTCTATAAATTTTAAAGAAGGAAAAGGGCAAGGAGGTACAAGAGGAGCATATAGAAAAGATAAAGGAGAAATAGAAGAAAAGGGGAAATAGTAAAGTGAAGAAGGGCAGTAGTGGAAGGGGAAGAGGAAGAAGGAGAAGAATAAGAAATAGGAAGTGGAAAATGGCATTGGAATAGCTAGTTGGATTTTTCACAGGATGGAACTGATGCACCTTTTTCATAATAAAATGTGAGATAGATGTTGGCGTCAGAATATATTCTATATGTGCTCTACCATAAGCCATCTCAATCTGTAGGTGAGAAAGCAAGGCCCAGAGTTGAGAAATGAATTGTTTTTCTTGCAAAATTCCCTTGGCCATCTTGCTTATCAACTTCACCCTCCAGTCCTTCTCTCCTCCCTCCTTGCTGCCAAATAGAGGATCTTGTGGCAAGACTGGTTTTAATTCTGATGGATCTTCAAATGACTTTCAAAGACATTATTTCAGAATTGTATTAACCTTCTTTACCACTTTTCAAAATTGTCATACATTTCAAAGTCTGCTTGGATAAATTTTAAAAAATGAATTAACATATTAAGAAATCAGAACATTATCACAATAACACATTGAGAAACTGAAGCCTGCTTAGTAAGAGCAATGGAGATATATGTTTGCTTTGTTTTTGTATTATGCCTGATTGCTTCATCTTACTTATATGAATATATCTCAGAATTCATTCCTATACAAAAGGGATTATCATTGACACAGAACTTGCTATTTGTCGTTTAATGTTCTAGATTTTTTTCCTTGATTCACCACACAGAAATACTTTCTCCATGTTTGAGATAAGAAAACTGAATGACAAATAGGCACAGTGATGAAATCAATATGCTCACTACCTTATTTGGTAAT
>VMDO01016149.1:0-48754 GCA_007922755.1 Pedetes capensis | reverse complement strand
GAACCCAAGGACAAATAATTTTAGCAATATTATCTATATGCCATGATGAGTAAAAGTTTGGGAAACACTGCAGTAAGAGAACTGAAAAATCTGTTTAATATATAAATGATACAAAATTAATTTATTTTAGATATATAATAGTAATTTATTTTAAAGAAAAAATTATTAAAATTCCTTTTATTATTGTTTATTGTGTAAGATTTAGTAGTGACTCACACTTAAAACTATAAAAATGTGTGCATGTATAATTTTGACTCATTACTTTAATAAAAAGATACCTAAGATTTTTCCATGGACATAAAAGTATTCTCAAGATTGTACCTTAAAATAACTTTAAAAGAGCATGCCAGAGGCATACCTTAAGGGTAGTAGCACGCATCTTACAGAAAAATTGAAAATGAATTTTTAATTCTTGTTAATAAAAGAGAATACAAAATTAATTGATTAATGTTACCAGTACACAGCTTGGAAGGAAAAAATCCTGAATAATTCTAAGAATATATTAATCTATTTCACCTCAATTGTTGATGAAAGATTTGGAGGAGCATAAAGCATGCCCCAGGAACTGCTTAACATGCAACTTAAAAAGATGTTTCCATGTTAATCAATGCTATGTTTTCTCCCAATTTTTACCACTTACTACAATATGATGGGTCTGGGATTTAGCTCAGTTGGTAGAGCACTGTGCTGCAGTCCCTGAGGTCCCAAGTTCAATTCCCAGCACCGCAAAAATGGGAGAAGGACATGGCAATCCACTCCCAAGGCAATCCCGAAACAGTCAGCCATTGAAAACCCTATGAGGGTTGCTACGAGTAGGATACCGACTCCACGGCACCTAACAACAACAACAACAACAACAACAACAACAACATGACAGTAATTATTGTTTCTGTGAAATATAAAAGTGATAATTAAAATAGTCATCCATATGATCCTGGGAAAAACATGAATGTTGTCTGTCTGTATTTTTCAGCTCCTTTTCTTTCTTCTTTCCTTCTCTTTCTTTCTTTCCTTCTCTTTCTTTCTTTCTTTCTATCTTTCTTTCTTTCTTTTTCTTTCTTTCTTTTTTCTTTCTTTCTTGAATAAACACATATCCTGAGTAATAGACTTGGAATTTGTCCAATATTTTTTATTTTACTTACATATCAAAATTATTTTGGGGATAATAGAACTGCAAGAAATCATCTACCCCATTTCCCTTATGTACTGAGAAAATTAAGCTAAAAATAGGCTAAATAATTTTCTAAAATATTCAGCTTCTCTTATTTATATGTGACCTCCCTCCATGTCATTGAAAGTAATGTTTGTAAGATCTCAATCTTTTCCAGTGCACAGCACTAATATTCATGCAACCTGGATATAGACAATGTACTGCTCAAGTTGCTTCCCATGTTTCATCTCATTTAGTCCTAGCAGCAAGATTAACAGCTTGAAAATGCCATCAGTATTTTGCAAAATAGGAAACAGCCGTGAAATGTTATGTATGCTCACCAATTTAGGTAAGTATAACTAAGTAGCAAAGGTAGAATACCAGAGACAGGATTTAGACTGCAGTTCTGTAAACCTAACTAGCTTTCTTGACACAATGAAGCCCTTCTTCGTGAGTACAATAGGGTACTCACAACCTTATTCTTCAATATAACTTTTTCTGTACAACTTATGGAAGTATATGTGATTGTGCACTAGCAAAAGTAAAGTTGTAAAGTTGTAAGGGTGATAACTATATACCACGTGGGGGTGGGAAGGGAGAGAAGGAGGGAGACATTAATTGAACTACTTAATTTGGGTTTACTTATCAAAATGATACTAGGCACCAGTTTAAAACTGAGGAATGTATTTAATTAAAGCTCATTGATTATGCATGAATACTTAAAGAACAGGATTTTAAACCCACTAGTCCTTCTCAAGAGCACTGTGCTGCAGTCTCTGAGGTCCCGAGTTCAATTCCCAGCACTGCAAAAATGGGAGAAGGACCTGGCAATTCACTCCCAAGGCAATCCCGAAACAGTCAGCCATTGAAAACCCTATGAGGGTCACTATGAGTCGGATACTGACTCTATAGCACCTAACAAAAACAACAACAACAAAAGTCCTTCTCAAGAAGTGACCTGGAATCTTAGTTTGTGAACTAATAATATTTACCTTTGAGATTTAAAGGCTGGGTCTTTATTTTTCTTTACTTTTGTTATAATCAGAAGTCCAAACTTCCCAGATTGTTCATTTTCACAAAGACACTTATCAACATACTGTTTTATGTATTATTTAATCAAATTTCATTTCATATTAGTGTAAAACTTTACACTGACTTCTGAAGTGCAATGTATTCTTCCAATTTTCTCTTCTGTTCTGGAGATCACTAACATGATAACACTATAGGGTCAATACAGTGACAATTATATAGTGGAGTAATAATATTCAAACCTATAAACACATTGTCATTGAACATTCTAAAGAATCATATTATTGTAGATGAAGAGCTCCAACATAAAAGTAGGATCCTCAATTGCAAATTCCAAAAAACAATATTTTTTATAATGACAGAAGAGAATAGATACTTCAGTAGTTTTAGAAGGGACTATTGTCCTAGCTGTAGATGAAGTTCTAGTTATCCCCTGACAGTCATATTGGCAAATCTCCAATATTCTTTTAAGGAATTGGCAATTTTTTATGTTTTATGTGCATTTCATTTTGTGTACATGTGTATGCACATATATGCTTTCAGTTTTATACATATACACACAAACACGTATGCATACATTTTGAAGTAGTCAGTAACTTGATTTCTCTCCAGCTTATACACCTATGGTGGAATAACAGATTATTTCATTATCCAGAATTGTTTCATCCCTAAAATCCATCTCTGAAACTATTCCTTTTTTTCATTTCACAGTATCTATGATTTCATCTTTGGTCTACTTAAAACTATTACTCCTACATCCTACAACTCCGTTGTTTCTCTTCCTTATCTATGTAAATCCCTTTGTATAATTTATAAATATAATAAATATGCATGTATATACAAGGGAACCTAAAAAGTACCCACATTTTAAGAGATATTATTTATGCATTACTTTTCAAAGTGGAATTGAATTACAGTAGTAATATGTAGCATGGTCACTCAAAAGATATTGTTAATCAAATGAATGCTAGCACCACCATGTATTTGCAAACAGAAAATGAAAAATTTTCATAACAAAACGGATATTCACTTTTGGTATCCCCTGCGTGTATATGTATGTGTGTATGTATATGTGTGTATGCATACACATACATAACAATGATATATATTCTCTCTCTATGTATGTATAAATATATATACTAATCAATGATATATATTTTTAGTTCCTTGTCTTTCATTATTTCACCAAGAAGAACCTCGTCCCTGATTTACTCAAGTTTCATCATATCCACTTTTACATATGAATGATAAATGCTTAGGTGATAATTAAACAATATATTTACTTGGTATTATAAAAAGCATAATGAAGAAGAGGCATAAAAACAAATAATTTTGCTGGTGGAAATAGGCAATTGATTTTTCTCAGTTGCCCATTAATTTTATGTGAAATTGCCAAATTATATGCTTAAAAAATAGAAAAAATAAGAGAAGTGTGGTAAATAGAAAATAATGTAAAGAGAAATAGAAATTATTTTTATTTCTATAGAAATAAACAAACATTATCTTTGACTATTTTTACCTCCATTTTCAACCTGATGTGTGAGAGTGTGTTTTACACATACTTTCACTGTGTACCATATACTGTCTTCAGTGTTGGGTGTGTGTGTATGTGTGTTTGTATATTTTACTATGTACTTCACTTTGTATTCTGTTGTTTTGTGAAAACATAGTGGAATGAAATATTGGAATGGCATTTACCCTCAAGAAACTTAGAATCTATTGGAAAGATGCTATATTTAATAGATAAGAAATGTGACAATTATTATTCCCTTATGGTTGTAATAAAATCTCTAAAGAAAAGCATTATGACACCAAAAGCATGAAATATATATAGCTGATCTCCCCTGGGGCAATTTCCTAAGTTGACTGGAAAATGCTATCAGTTAAAAGAAAAATAACATTGGGCATGAGAAAGAAAATTGCAGTAATAAAAATCAACATGTAAAGAGGCAGTGAAATGGAAAGGAGTTTGACTGCAATTAAGTAAATAAAAAAGTTTTGTGATGGTAGTCAGCAAGGAGGAGGGTGTTTAATGATGCCCCCTGGGTGATTAAAAAGAGGCATGCTGTGAAAGTATCTTTACATCTTTTAAGAATTTGGAGGTTGTGGGGGGAAGACATTTAAGACTGCAAGCATTTGAGTGTGATGGAAATATCTACATCAACAGTTTTACTCTGGCTGTTCCATGCACAATTACTGGTTTGGTAGAGAAGACCACCTTATGTAGATAGAAACTTGTTAAGAGGGGCCATAGTCTGTTCATTGTGTGAACTCTCTCTCTAAGGGATGATGAGATTCATCATCACTTTTTTATTTGGCAAATTGCAATATCTACTGCTATAGTTTGAGTGGGCTGGGATTTAGCTCAGTTGGTAGAGCGCTGCGCTGCAGTCTCTGAGGTCCCGAGTTCAATTCCCAGCACCCCAAAAATGGGAGAAGGACCTGGCAATCCACTCCCAAGGCAATCCTGAAACAGTCAGCCATTGAAAACCCTATGAGGGTCACTATGAGTTGGATACCGACTCGATGGCACCTAACAACAACAACAACATAGTTTGAGTATGGTTCATTCCCTCTGACAACCCAGGTCAAAATTTAATCCCCTAATATGAGATAATAAGGGGTGCAATAGGTGGGATCTTTTAAGAGTTTATTAGGGCACGGTGTCATGGATAGATTGATATATTTACGTGATTAATGGATTAAAGAGTTAGTGGATTAACATACGAGTGGGTCTGATATAAAAGAAATTTGACTGGCTCTCTCCCACTCTTATGTTTCTCAATATATGATGCTCCACAGTGATTCAGTACTCTGCCAGCAATGTCATCCTGGATGTGTTCCCTCACATCTGTGAGCTGAAATAAATTTCTTTTCTTCACAACTTACCACAACTGGAGTATTAAGTGGAAACTCAAACTCAGGTATCACAACAGTCATGTAGATGGACCCTTTATTTAGACTCTACAGTGTATGTGTTGGTATGTATGTTTGTGTTAAAATCCAGATCTGCAACTGCAATGTATAATCCTCAATAGAGTAACTTCTTTTTCAAAATAAAATTTGGTTCATGCCCTGCACCTCTCAATATGCATGAGTTGTTGTTGTTGTTAGGTGCTGTTGAGTCAGTATCCGACTCATAGCGACCCTCACAGGGTTTTCAATGGCTGACATTTTCGGGATTGCCTTGGGAGTGGATTGCCAGGTCCTTCTCCCATTTTTGTGGTGCTGGGAATTGAACTCAGGATCTCAGAGACTGCAGCACAGCGCTCTACCAACTGAGCTAAATCCCAGCCCTAATATGCATTAGAGTTCACTCAAAATGGATAAAAGAACTCAACACAAACCCAGAAACCTTAAAGTTACTAGAAGAAAAGATAGGCAATATGCTCCAACATATAGGCATAGGAAAGCATTTCCTTAATAAGATTCTAATTGCTCAAGAAATTGCAACAAGAATACATAAATGGGAATAAAATTTAAAAATTTCTGTACAGCAAAGGAAACAATCAATAGAGTTAAGGAAGACCCCACTGAATGGGAGAAAATCTTCACATCCTACACATCTGACAGAGGACTAATTTCTAGAATTTACAAAGAACTCAAGAAAGCAACTCCCAAGACAACAAATAATCCAATACACAAATGGGCAAAGGAACTGAGTAGACAGTTCTCAAATGAAGAGGACCGTAAAGCCATGAAACATATGAAAAAATGCTCAATATCCCTAGCCATTAGGGAAATGCAAATTAAAACAAATCTGAGATTTCACCTTACACCAGTAAGAATGGCCAAGATCAATAAAACAAATAACAACAAATGCTGGCAACGTTGTGGGGAAAAAGGAACACTCTTACATTGTAGGTGGACCTGTAAATTGGTCCAACCACTGTGGAAATCAATATGGAGGTATCTTAAACAACTGAAAATAGATCTACTGTATGACCCAGCTAAAACACTATTGGGAATTTACCCAAAGGGAGATGGGTCCTCATACCACAGAGACACATGCATCTCCATGTTCAATGCAGCACTTTCCACAATAGCAAGGATATGGAATCAACCAAAGTGCCCTTAAACAGAAGAATGGATTAAAAAAACTATGGTATATATACACAATGGAATACTACTCAACATTTTAAAAAATGAAATAATGTCATTTTCAGCAAAATGGATGGAACTGGATAATATCATCTTATGTGAACAAACACAAGCCCCAAAAGGGAAATACCATATGTTCTCATTCATATGTGGGTGCTAAAACATATTTAAAAGAAGGAAAAATATCACATACTTAAATTGGAATATAAAAAATGCACAATTAAACAGCATAGAAGGGGCAATTTAAGGAGTAGAAAGAAGGAAGGAGAGATATAGCAGAGGGAAGTGAAGGCTGGGGAAAATGGGATGGAGAGGAGGTTCAGTGAGGAGGGATGAAATAGGAGATGTCAATGTCAATATAAATAGTACAACGTCCTGAGTATGTTGGAAAAATAGGGGAAGATAGCCCAAATAATTATCAGGGTTTAACTACAAGCTACCCATAAGGCTCCATAAACTTTGTGGGTTGATGAAAATGTTGCTAGAAGTGATGCAAAGGATGTATAATGGAAAAGGCCATTGCTCTATTACTCTGTACCCTATCATCATTTACTAATAAAGGGAAAAAATACCTCAGGACTGCAAAAAAAATTGGGATCATGCAATAAAGTATTCTTTCCAATAAAATTCCTGTCCACATTTCCATAGTTCATTCCTTGTACTTGTCCATGTAACACCAATACCAAACTATACATCATCTTTGCACTATAACCTGGGCCTCTTGCCTGTACAGTAAATTAATCTTCTTATTAGAGGATTATTCCACTGACTAACTTGTCTCATATTTTAAGTAACTGCTCAGACTGTATTGTTTGGAAAGCTTCTTTTGATTTCACATGTGAACTTTGATTTAAATTGTCTATAATGCTTGTGTCTACAGCCATAGCACCCTGGCATCCAATCCTGATCCTGTGCAATCTTGAAAGCTAAGCAGGTTTGGGCCTGGTTAGTCTTTAGATGGGAGACTGCCTGGGAATACCAGGTGCTTTAGGCTTGGGAGAAGGACCTGTAGCCTACTCTAGAAATGGTCATTGAAAACTCTATGAATAGTAGAGAAGCATTAACATAATGCTGGGCATGGCATAATGTCAGGTAGTGTTTTTTTCTCTTGTAAATAGGGTCACAGTGAGTCAGATCCAACCCAATGGCACCTAACAACATAATATTTATAGAGTTCCTTCTAAGGGTGCTGATTAATGACTCTTGGCTTAAATTTTGGCACATGTAGTAGCACTGTGGTGTCCGATCCCATCAGATCTTGGAAGCTAAGCAGTTTGGGCCTGGTTAGTATTTGGATGGGAGACCGCCTGGGAATCCAGATACTGTAGGTTTGGGAGAAGGACTCGGCAACCTACTCCCAAAAAATCAATCCACCATTGAAAATCCTATGAATAGCAGAGAAGCACTGACAATAATGTTTTGCCTGTTGTAAGTACGGTCTCTAGGAGTCGGACACCAACTTAAGGGTACCTAACAACAACAACAACAATTGGAAAGATCCTCCCATGGGTAGATTGCTATGAGCTAAATGAATATTGATCACAGAAGTATAAGGTTTCCATTGTGGTGCATGATGTTCTTTTCCGGTTGGAAATAGAACTTTTGACTGTAACTCATGTCCTAGATGTTTTTCAAAATTTAAATGGATTGATTAGGAATGGCTTCTTGAAAGAGCTGAAATTTGTACTGGACCTTGAAGGAAGGTTAAAATTTTGTTGAATAAAAGTTTTGGTAGGGGATTGAATATTGACTAGCTAGAAAATCTAACTTCAATTTGTCATAGGGGTCATATACTGGAGATAAAGTGGTCACAGTCTACATATAAAGAATATAATGGAAACCATGGGGATGGATAAAGCTGTTGAAAGGGAGTGTGTGGATGAAATAAAAACAAAAACCAAGAACAGAATTAGGTATAGAATTTAGAAAGTGAAAGACAGAATATGAATAGAAGTACCATGAATAATAATACCTCTGAAAAAGTGATAAAAAGAGAGGGAATCCAAAAAATCCAGTGACATGGAAATTGAGGAGAACAGAATTTAAGAAAGGTTGAAGAGAAAATACTGTCAAAGGTACTAAAATTATCAAAGAAGATTTCCTATGTGTACATCTAAATTATAATTATTATTGAGCTGCATGTATTTTTAATACATATATAAAAAGGAACACTGTTTACCAAGAGTATTGTAATCTATGTGACACTCACAGGCTAAATATTTTCTTCTCGTCAAATTGACATGTTAAAGCCCTAGTTCCCAATGTGTTGGTATTTGGAAACTGGGCCTTTGGAAGATAATCATCTTTGGTTAGGTCATGAGGTTGGGGATCTCCTTATGTGACCAGCACCAATATAAGAAGATGAAAAGATCTCTCTCTCTCTCTCCTTCCATGACCACATGGTGGAAAGGCCTTCTGAGCCCATAGTGAAAAGGGGACTGACTATAAGCCAGGAAGCAAACTCTCACCAGACAGCAAATTATCAGCATCTTGATCTGAAACTTCCTAGCTTTCAGAACTGTGACAGATAAATACTGTTTAAGCCTTCTAGTCCAAGATATTTTCTTATAGTAGCCTGAACAGACTAAGATAAGGATATTCTTTGGAGATCTTTATTTTCATGATTTTACATAAATGCATATTATTTAATCTTTTCATGCAACTATGTATCAGATTTCCCTGGATATGTAAAATTTTATTTACAGTAACCCAGAAATGCTTCCTCCCAAAACTTAAAATAAATAAATAAATAAATAAATGCACATATAAATACATAAGTACATAAATAAATAAATATAGCCAGCTTTACCAAAGTCCTAGTCTCTTTTAATAATCTACTGTCTGGAAGTCTTGTAGAGAGTATTTCAAATTACAGAAAAAACATAGCTTTGTTATCCAACCTAAAATTATAACAGGAGTATATATATGTAAGCCAGCAGTGGTAGCCCTGTGGCATCTGATCCCCTCAGATCTTGGAAGCTAAGCAGGGTCAGGCCTGGTTAGTACTTGAATGGGAGACCACCTAGGAACACCAGTTGCTGTAAGCTTGGGAGATGGACCCGGCAAACCTCTACCAAAAATCAATCCACCATTGAAAACCCTATAAACAGCAGAGAAGCACTGACAATAGTGTTTTGCCTGCTGTACATAGGGTCGCTGTGAGTTGGATACCAACTCAAGGGCACCTAACAACAACAATATATAATTAAACAATTCTTTCTTATTTACTTTTTCCTTAGTGTCTAGAAATGTATCTGATAAATCTTAGATATATAATAACATTTTGATAAATATAAAAGGAGTAGGAACATTTGTTTTCCTATCTTGTGAAATCCATTGGTGGTACTGTATTACAAATATAATTCTCTATAGGAAGCCAATTATTGTGTTGAACATGACTATTCAAAACTGTACTTGAGGCTGTTTAAAGTCTAATCAAAACCACATACTTCTGTACCTAGTGGCTGAATATTTGAAATCACAATAATTGACTAGCCACAGACCATTTTTATCTACTATCAGAATACACAAATTGTAAAAATTTGTTCAAACAGGGAAACTATTAACCTCGTTAGAAATAACATTTTATATGTTATCCCCCAAAACATTAGCCTCTAGACTCTGCTCTTGTCCCAGCTTTAATAACTACACAGAAGTGATAAGAACAGTGTTCATAGAATCAAACAGGTTACCAAAAACTTAGGACATTTATACCTCTGACATTTAATATCTCCATTGTAGTAAGTGGTACTTAAATTCAAAATACTTAATATATTTACTAAGGAGATTAAAGTTGTCATTTTTGCTTTAGTTGAAAATGTAAAACAGGAAGGATAAAAATTCTGCATAGCAAGGTTTATGAAATTTTAATGTGATTGTAAATCATCTGGCAAATCTTTAAAATCAGTTGCAGGTATAGAGAAAGGCCTAAAATTAGTCATTTCTAATAACCTCTCATGTGATGGCAATGATACTGGTCAGCTTGTCATGCACTGTAAAACAACAAGCTAATGAATCTTGATTATTTAAATGCCAGAAACCCCAAAAGATGCAATACAACACACTTGAAAACAAACAAAAAAATAGAGTAGTATAGTACAGATTATTTCTGTTCTTTTCTACTTCCCAGACATTTGTAGGCTACATTTATAATGTGCTTTGAGGTAGAGTAGTGCTATAAATTGCAGGCACAAATATAATAAGAGAAATATCAGATATATATTAATGCAGTCCAATGTCTATATGTCAAGTCTTTATAACTTAGCATCTTGTTTCCATGGTATTTCAGAGATCAAAGACCAAAATATTGTGTGTTTATGTATACTGCATGGACACATAACAGAATTCAGCAAATAATTATTGAATTAGTATCGTCTAAGAATGATTATGCCTGCAGCCATAACACAGTGGCATCTGATCCCATCAGATCTTGGAAGCTAAGTAGGGTTGGGCCTGGTAAATACTTGAATAGGAGACTGCCTGGGAACACCAGATACTGTAGGTTGGGGAGAAGGACCCAGCAACCCGCTCCCAAAAATCAATCCACCATTGAAAACCCTATGAATAGCAGAGAATCACTGAAAAAGTGTTTACCTCTTGTACATAGGGTTGCTATGAGTCAGACACTGACCCTATGGCACCTAACAATAACAATAAGAATGATTGCAATCTTTAAGGACAAAGTGATGAACAAGACATAAAATTTCAGGGAGTTTAAATTTATCTTTAAGGAGATCGAGCAAACTCTGTCACAAGTTATTCAAAAAAGGTGGTAGTGCTTTTTGTTATAGGTTACTTACGTTATATTATGTAAAATGTTAAACTAATTTTAAACAGAATTATACTAATATCAAACTTACATGTCCAATATCATCATTGCTCTTCATAAAGAGTATTTCATTTAATCATCAAAGTAAAAGTTTTGAAGTAGGCATTATTAATTTTTAAGCCTGCAGACATACCCCTGTGGCCTCTGATCCCATCAGCTCTCGGAAGCTAAGTAGGGTTGAACCTGGTTAGTACTTGGACATAAGAACACCTGGGAACACCAGGTGCTGTAGGTTTGGGGGAAGGACTTGGCAACCCACTTCCCCAAAAATCAATCAGCCATTGAAAACTTTATGAATAGCAGAGAAACACTAACAATACTGTTTTGCCTGTTGTGCATAGGGTTGCTATGAGTTGGACTCAGGGGTACAACATTATTAATTTCTTATTTAGATGAGAAAGTCACAGCTCATAAATTATTTCTGTTACATGTGGTCTAACAAACCACTTTACCTTAGTGGTATAAGAAATGATAATTGCCATTATCAGATCTTTGAGAGTTGATTGCGCATAGGTGGGGAGTTTTCAGTTAGAATAACTCAATTGAAGATACAAGATAGTTGGTGATGGACCTATACAAATGTATCTTCTTTCTAGCTGTAGGCTGGGACTTCATATGAGCACTCTTGATTGAAATAAGTGTGTGTATACATACCTTCCCTCTCCCCACACATAATTCACCCTTCATTTAGTCTGAACATCCTCACAGTTTGGTTGCTGGACTTCCAAGGGTGAGCCTCCTGAGAGAGAGAGAGAGAGAGAGAGAGAACCAGGGGGATACTGTACTACCCTTCATGGGTTAGCCTTGAAAGTCATTCAGTGTCATTTCTGCTTCATTGTGGTCATTAGAAAAGGCCATATCATAATCAAAATGAGTAGGCAAAAAATTTATAGATATGAATCTGTAGTATCACCTTGGGAAAATATGTGATTTGCCCAAGAATAAAAATAGCCAGTATATGCAATTCTGAATTTTGAATTCAGTTTTATCATGTTTCAAACTTGTTTTCTTAACAATTATGCCATATTGTCTTAATTTCACTATGAGTTGGACATTGACTCAATGGTACCTAACAACAACACTGGGATTTAGATTATTATTCAGTAGTAAAGGTAATATAAATGGAAGAAAAAACCCTACTACTTTGAATGGCAGTTTCTCAAATGATTTTATTCAGTTTCTAATCTTGGTAAAAACTATCACAAAGATTTGCTAGATGGTATTCTCTCCATTATTTGGACATTTACTGTAGACTATTCTCATTCTTTTATTCTTCTCTCAGCAAAACAGAACACACCCTATGTCATTAGCTAGAGTCGGACTTGATAGCACTGAACAACAACAAAGAATCAGAGTTTAGACTTCCACTGTTTGCCTCTTCAAGGTTTTGTATTACATTCCATAAACCACTACGAATATAGGCTCTATATTCTCAACATTAAAATCCCTGAAATTTTATTTATTGATTATGATACTTTTAATATATTCCCTGATAAGTTTATCTTTGTAAAATATTTAAAACTGTGTATGGCAATATATGATAGCTCAAAATGACTCTCAGTATTATCAAAATAAGACTTCAAAAAATCCCAAATCACATATCCTTTACACAGCAAATGGATTATTTTCTTTGGCTTTAACAGAAGAAAATGCAAAATGCCTTATATGTTTCCTTATGAAATAGAAAAGTTCATCATAACCTGAAAGTGTCCTTTACCATAAAATGTTTAACCAGGAGGAGGAGAAGAAAGAGAAGAAGTGGGAGGAGGAGGAGGAGGAAGGGAGGAGGAGAAAGGGAGAGAAGAAAAAGAAGAATGAAGAAGAAGAAGAAGAAGAAGAAGAAGAAGAAGAAGAAGAAGAAGAAGAAGAAGAAAAGGAGGAGGAGGAGGAGGAGGAGGAGGAGTAGCAGCAGCAGCACATTTGTAGATACGTTACCATTTAAGCAGGGAACCTAGAATAAATGTCTACTTATTTAGTGATCTCAAACAGCAATATGTATTTTTTCTGCCTACTTAGAAATATCAAGTAAGAGATTCACCTTAAGACTGAGATGCTTGGAAAGACTTCATGACTGTCTGGGTAGATCTTTGCAGGTAGTATTACTCAATGAATGCACTATAGCTCAACATCTGATTCACAGACTCGTATCAAAATCTTGAATTGTCAGTAGGCTGAGAATAAATTTATTTCTAAAATGTAGATTCCTTTAACTCAATCCCCACAGATCAAGGCATAAAATTTTCAAGAAGCAATTATGTTCATCTTACAATATCTAAACCATTATCTCACCTTAAGCAAAATGTTTGAAAAAAATACAAAGATTTTGGAAAACATAGGGAGGGGGTGACCTCAGGGTGAACAGCCCAATTTTAATAGTCCTCGTAATAATTATAATAACACCAATAATACCAAAGAATTGTATTAATATAGATGGGCTAGAAAATTCATGTAATAATACTGACAATGTAAAAAGAAAGTTCACTACAGAAAAATTTTGATCCTAAACATAATTGGAACCCAAGGATATATAGAAAAATATTACCATAAAAAGACAAGAAAATGGAAGGGAAGTCTTTGGTGGTGGGGTGGGATGGGGGAAAGAAGTGCACAAGAGGGTAAGGGGAAATTTATAATGTACAACAAAATGCATACATGGAAATGTCACAATGAAAAGCATGTCAGAATGAATCACACTAAGGTGTACATTAAAATTTTTCAATTAAAAAAGTTAATTGTTAGATTCAGATGTTTAATAACACCTGTCTTCCACAAGGGTGCATTCCCACTAATGATATCACTTGAGCCATATTCTCTTTCTGAATCATAATCTATTTGGATAGCATTTAGTCTGCTACACATTTTCTTCAAAAACATCTATATACAAATATTTTTCTTCCCCCTAAATCCATAGGTTTAAATCCTAACCTACAAGTGATTGTATTAGGAAATGGGGACTTTGGGAAGTAATTAGGTCATTGGGTGGAGCACTCATACATAGGACTTGTGCCTTTATGAAAGGGACTGGGGAGAGCTCTCATGCCTTTTTTCCATCCTGTGAGAAGACAAGCAAAAGATGGTGGTCTGTAACCCAGAAAAGGACAATCTGCAAACCAGAACCTAACCATGCTACAATCTGTTCTCAGACTTCTAGCCTCCAGAAGTATGAAAAGTAAATGTCTGTTGTATATATGGTACTTTGTTTTAATATCCTGAGCTGACGTTTTTCCTTCCTTCCTTCTTTCCTTCCTTCCTTCTTTCCTTCTTTCCTTCCTTCCTCCCTTCCTTCCTTCCTTCCCTCCTTCCTTTCTTCCTTCCGTCTTTTCTTACAACTTTTTCAATATTTTCCCTTCCATTTATGATCAAAGCAGTGGCCTGGGGTTTACCTCAGTTGGTAGAGTGCTGCTCTGCACTCTCTGAGGAATTGGGTTTGATCCCTCCCACCGCAAAAACAGGAGAAAGATGTGGCAATCCATTCCCAAAGCAATCCTGAAATAATCAGCCATTGAAACCCCTATGATGGTCACAATGAGTCAGGCCTGACTTGAGGGCACCTAACAACATAATTAAATCCACTTTTTGTTGATACATTCTTTACTTTTTAAGAAAATTTAGTAAGTTTCAATTATTTCTTATAAAAGCTTACTATTTTAAAAGTTATTCCTTATCTAACAAGTGTCATGATCTTTCTATATTCACATTCATTGTATGTTTCAAGTAAAAGGTTGTCTACATTTTCTTGAACAAGCTTCACAGAAATTCTATTAATGACAATAACTATACTAAG
Organism: Pedetes capensis; assembly: GCA_007922755.1. Classification (NCBI taxonomy): domain Eukaryota; kingdom Metazoa; phylum Chordata; class Mammalia; order Rodentia; family Pedetidae; genus Pedetes; species Pedetes capensis. The sequence continues at coordinate 33,862 of VMDO01016149.1, read as the reverse complement.
CAATTTCAATAATAATACGATGAGAAAGGAAATAAATGTTATTTCTTTACAGATGGCAAAATTGGGAAATTCACACAGTCAACTGCTGACAAAGTTCTTATATCTAGTAAAGAACAAAGCTTGAATTAGAGATTCTGCATATAATGCTAGGAAAATTAGATTTCACCCCATAAAATGTGGGAAATGATGAATCTCTATTTTACAAAGGTCCTTAAAGGAACTATTTGGAGAATGGTGTGAAAAAGAATAGAAGAGGCAGAATATCTTGACAGTGAATTGTGGAGGACTCATATTCAAGATAAGGACTTAGTTAAGAGTTGGTGATTGACTGAGGTCAAGGTATCAAGGATGATTGCAGTTTCTAGTATACACAGCTATTTAGATATTGACTGTCTGCATTCTGATTATTATTAAAAGAAGATTATTTAGGGAGAAAAATGATCAAAGAACCTTTAGAAATATTAAAATTAAGTTAACTCTGGGGCTTCCAAATATAAATATCCAGGGACAGTTGAATATAAATGTCTGAAACTTAGAGAAAATGTCCACTTGACTGGTAGGTTTGGGAATCAGCAACAATAATATTGATGACAAATGGATAAACATGAAGAGATAATTTACAGAGTGTAAAAAAAGGTGTGTGAGGGCTAGAAGACCACCATGTCCAATGTGAGGGTAAAAGACACCATCACAACAATATAAAGACAAAGTGATAAAGAGAGATGATCATTTCAGGAGGAAGTTGAAGAGCGGGGGATGTAGCTCAGTGGCAGAGAGCTTGCCTAGCATAACAAGGCTCTGGGTTTGATCCTTACCACCTTGATGATAATTGTCATCATCATCATTATCATCATCATCATCTGGTGGATTACATAGCCAAGTGAAGTGGCAAAGACCTATAATCCTAGTTACTTGGGAAAAAGAGACAGGAGGATCTCAAATTGGAGGCTAGGGGAAGCCTGTGTAACTTAGCAAGAGCCTGTCTCAAGATAAAAAATTTAAAACTGAGGCTGAAGGCGCAATTCAGTGGTATAGCATTTGGAAAGTTTGCATGAGGCCTTGGGTTGAACTATCCAATAACATGATAAATGAATGAATGACTAAATAAATAAATAAATAAATAAATAAATAATATTAGCTACTAATTCCACCTACCAATAATTGGGATACCAAGTGTTGTTATTAAGCGCTATCAAGTTGGTCCAACTCATAGCAACCCTCATAGGGTTTTCATTGGCTGTTTTGTATTGGGATTGCTTTGGGAGTGGATTGTCACATCCTTCTCCCATTTTGGAGGTGCTACTTCAGAGTGAGGGGCTGGGATTTAGCTCAGTTGGTAGAGCTCTGCACTGCAGTCTCTGAGGTCCTGAGTTCAATTTCCAGCACCACAAAAGTGGGAGAAGGACCTGGCAATCCACTCCCAAGGCAATCCTGAAAACAGTCTGCCATTGAAAACCCTATGAGGGTCGCTATCCCGACTCGACGGCAGCTAACAACAACTTCAGAGAGGGGCTGGGATTTAGCTCAGTCGGTAGAGCGCTGCTCTGCAGTCTCTGAGGTCCCAAGTTCAATTCCCAGCACCATAAAAATGGGAGAAGGACGTGGCACCTAACAACAACAACAACTTAAGAGAGTGCCAAGCAGCCCTCTACCAACTGAGCTAAACTCCAGCCCCTAGGGATAGAAAGTAAAGGAGCATTTAAAATGGTTGAATAAAAGTTTGTGTGTGTTGTCAAAGAAAACCTGGTGATGTCACATAGGCACGGAAATCTTCATCAAGATTAATAATCAGAGGGTGACACTATTGCAATAGCCAGGAGAAACTGAACTGAACACTGAGGTCTGCTAATAGAAAGGCACAGGATGGTACTAGGGAGGTTGGTCAATGAAATAGCCCAACCTTTTTGACTCATTGACACTTAAGTTAGGCTTTTACTTTCTCATAAAGCCCTGAAGAGAGAGACCTTATCTTTACTTTTCTTGATCATTTCATGTCAAAGGCATGGCCCCAGGTGTTTGAGAAAGACATTCCTGAGTGGTAGGATGGGCTGGGATTTAGCTCAGTTGGTAGAGCTCAGCTCTGCAGTCGCTGAAGTCCTGAGTTCAATTTCCAGCACCTCAAAAATGGGAGAAGGGCCAGGCACGGTGGCACATGCCTATGATCCCAGTGGCTCGGGAAGCAGAGGTGGAGGATCACAAGTTCGAGCCCAGAGGCACCTAGAGAGACCCTGTCTCAAAAAAAGTAAAAACAAACATACAAACAAAAAAGGGCTGGCGGTGCAGCTCAGTGTTTCAGCACTTGCAAATCATGCAGGGGGGAGGCCCTGGATTCAACCCCCAGTACCACAAAAAAAAAAAAAAAAAGGGAGAAGGATGTAGCAATCCACTCCCAAGGCAATCCTGAAATAATTAGCCATTGAAAACCCTATGAGGGTGAGTCGGCTAAGACTCCACTCCACAGCGCCTAACAACAAGTGGTAGAATATTTACATCTCTTAAGAGCAAAGAAAGAGGTTGATTGCAACTTTTCTACAGCAAATGATCTACGAAAATGGGGACAGTGGCCTATAGTCTGGAAAAGCCCATCTAAAGTTGAGTGAAGTAAAGGGGTCTTGGTAAGTATGTGTGTTTGCACTAAGATGAAACACCTTAAAACTAAGGGCAAAGAACTTGATCACACAATTCTGTGGAGTGTGTTTTCTATTTCATATTATTTTTATTAATAAATTTTGGTGGGGTACAGAGTAATAAGTGTTTTGCTCTATCCATTTGCAACTGAAAAAACATTACGATAAAACATAAAGCTTCTCAGATTATTTGCTCAGCGTATAAATTGAAGAGACAGGGTGAAAGTATACAGCCCTGGCGCACTCCTTTCTCAACTTTAAAACACTCAGTGTTTCCTTGTTCTATTCGAACAACTGCCTCCTGGTTCACGTACAGATTTCTCATGAGCACAATTAGGTGTTCTGGTATTCCCATTTTCTGAAGTGTTATTCATAATTTGTTATGATCCACACAATCAAATGCCTTTGCATAGTCAATAAAACATAGATAGATATCTTTCTGATATTCTCTGCTTTCAGCTAATATGCACCTGACATCAGCAATGACGTCCCTGGTTCCCTGCCCTCTTCTGAATCCCGCTTGATTTTCCAGTAATTCCCTGTTTATATACTGCTGCATTCATTTCTGAATGATCTTGAATAGAATTTTGCTTGTGTGCGGTATTAATGATATTGTCCAATAGTTTGTATGTTCAGTTGGATCCCCATTTTTGGGGAATAGGCACAAATATGGATCTCTTCCAGTCAGTTGGCCAAGTAGCTGTTTACCAAACATGTTGGCACAAACATGTTAACACCTCTAGTGCTGCATCTATTTGTTGAAACATCTCTATTGGTATCCCATCAATTCCTGGAGCCTTGTATTTCGCCATTTCTTTCAAGGCATCCTCCACTTTGTCCTTCAACACCATTGGTTCCTCTTCATATGCAACCTCTTGGAATGGTTGGTCATCTACCAATTCTTTCTTGTATAATGACTCTGTGTATTCCTCCCATCTTCTTTTGATGTTTCCTGCGTCATTTAATATTTTCCCTGATCTTTCACTACTGCCACTCGAGGCTTGAATTTTTTCTTCACTTCCTTAAGCTTGAGAAACACGGAGCGTGTTCTTTCCTTTTGGTTTTCTGCCTCCAGCTCCTTGCACATGTCATTATCATATTTGTTTTTGTCTTCTCAGCTGCCTTCTGAAATCTTCTGTTTAGTTCCTTAACTTCCTCATGTCTTCCTTTTGCTTTATCTGCTTGATGTTCAAGGGCAAGCTTTACTGTCTCTTTTGACATGTAAATTGGTCTTTTCTTTTTTTCTTGTCTTTTTAAGAACTTTTTGCTTCCTTCTTGAATGATATCTTTTATGTCATGCCACAACTCTTCTGGTCTCCTGTCATTTGTGTCTAATCCATTAAACCTATTTTTGGGGTGGTCTCTGAACTCAGGAGAGATATACTCAAGGTCATACCATGGTTCTCGTATACTTGTTCTAATTTTCTTCAGCTTCAGTTTGAACTTGCATATGAGAAGTTGATGGTCTGATCCACAGTCAGCACCTGGTCTTGTTTTGACATTTTGTACAGAGCTTTTCCATCATCTCTTTCGACATATGTAGTCAATTTGATTCCTGTATGTTCCACCTGGTGAAGTCCATGTGTATAGGCTCCATTTATGATGTTGAACAAATGTATTTGTAGTGAAAATGTCATTAGTCTGACAAAATTCTATCATGCAATCTCCAGCTTTGTTTCTGTCACCAAGACCTTATTTTCCAATTACTGAACCTTCTTCTTTGTTTCCAACCTTTGCATTCCAGTCACCAGTGATTATCAGTATGTCTTGATTGCATGTTTGATCTATTTCAGATTGCAGAAGCTGATAGAAGTATTCCCTTTCTTCATTTGTGGCCTTAGTGGTGGGTGCATAAATTTGAATAATAGTCATATTAACTGGCCTTCCTTGTAGGCATATGGATATTATTCTATCACTGACAACATTGTATTTCATGATAGATCTTGAAATGTCTTTTTTGGTGATGAATGCACCCCCATTTCTCTTTAGTTTATCCTTCCCAGCATAGTAGACAATATGATTGTCTGATTCAAAATGGCCTATGCCGGTCCATTTTAGCTCACTGATGCCTAGAATGTCAATGTTTATGTGCATTTCTCTTTTAATGATTTCTAATTTTCCTAGATTCATACTATGTACATTCCATGTTCCAATTATTAATGGATGTTTACAGTTGTTTCTCCTCATTTTGAGTTGTGCCATATCAGCAAATGGAGGTCCCTGGGGCTCTACTCCATTTCTGTCATCATGGTAGACTCTACTTTGAGGAGGCACTCTTCCCTAGTAGTCTTTTGAGTACCTTCCAACCTGAGGGGCTCATTTTCTGGCACTATATCTGACAGTGTTTCTGTGCTATTCATAAGATTTTCAATGGCTAGTTGTTTCGGGAGTGGTTCACCAGGTCCTACTTCCTAGTCTATCTTAGTCTGGAAGCTCAGCTGAAAACCTGTCCACTATGGGTAACCTTGCTCATATCTGAGGTACCAGTGGCAGAGCTCTCAGCCTCATCACAACACACAAGCCCCCACAGTGAAGCAAACTGACAGATGCATGGGGGATACAGAATACTAGGCAGTTTGAATTCTTTGAGGTCACCCACAGTAAGCAGTACCACAGTGAAGTAATATGTCATCAAGTCAAGGAGAACTTTTACTAAATGTTCCTAAGTTGTGTGTACATCGTTCTGAGGTTTTGGCTTGCTTTCTTTAATTCTGTACTTTTTTTCACTGCCCTTTTCTTGCATACATCTGATATAATGAGACTACCACTGTGCTGCCACTGCTCATGTTTTTCTCTTTTACTCCTACTTGATTATTGAATTGCTATCCTATGAGACAGAGGATTTAATCATACAGACTACTTCTTTTTCCCATGTATGGGCAGACCCCAAAATGAACAAATCCCCTTAAATTGATATTTGCCTACTTTCTTAGCCTTCAATTCTGATAAAGCTATCCAATCTTGGAACTGGGGAAGAGACATCTAGCTTTTCAAAGCTAAAGACACAAAAGAGTCTTTACTGCTACTGAGATACTGTTGTTGTTACTTGCCCTTGATTCTGTGTATTGCAGGAATTTTAAGGTATGAGAACTTTCAGGACAACTTTTCTGGGTCATGAATTCCCATCTTGAGGTCTAGCTCCTCTCCCACATTGGTATCTAGGATTTTGAAACTTTTACAGCACTCTGAAGCTGCTGAGGTAGTTCTAGGGGATGTTCTTACAGATTACTAAGGCACATAAATTGGCCATTATTTTAAGCTGTTTTTAAGAGTCTCACATAATCACCAAATGCCATTACAGCTCCAGTGCTAGTGGTTATCCTAACATGCAATGGATGCCTTGGCTATTTACTGTTTTTCCTAAAGTGTATTTTTAAGAATGCATCAACTCCAACTACAGCAATTCTTTCAACCATTCATAAAGCAGACATTTGTTGATGTTGTTGATGTTGTTAGGTACCATTGAGTAGAGGGACCTTTTTCCTCCGTTGGCTGAATATGTATATATATATATATATATATATATATATATATATATGATTTCAATGAAAAAGATGAGCCAAGGAGTTATATGCAATGTGATTTTTATCTATTAAGCATGGGAACAAGTAATAGTTTTAGCAGAAGTGACTTATTTCTTTTATTTTTTTACTTTTTTCTTCTTTTAAAATATTTTCAGATTTATTTTGGAAGAGGAACTTTTGAGCCAATGAATTTTAACTATTATAAGTGTGCCCCCCAAATCAATACTCTAAGGTACCCTAGGGATTTTTTTTTTAAATTGCCAATGGAGGGTTAACAGCCAATATCTGGGAAAGCATTCATGCCACACAGCATGTGCAGATCATCAATATGAAGCTCCTCATGACAGAAAATTAATAGACTATCTTAATGACCCTCTGATTTTTCCTGTTGCTCACACAGCTGACTCAATCCCCAACAGCTATAATTAAACAGTGCAATCTGTTAAGAAAGATAGCTGTTCTTGTTAATTTGGTAAACCACCATTTTGCCTTTTCCTATTATGTTCTGTGGCTGACACACAATCTTGAAAGCTTTTTGCTGAAGCAAATTGCCAAGGAGTAAAATTCTAAACTAGCAGCTCATGGAATGAAGCTGGAGATGCTAGAAGATTATAGCATCATCTTACTATTTTCAGTTTTGAAACTAGCTTCTGTAGGGCAAATAAAAAAGAAATATAGTATTGTGTTTGCAAAAAATAAAGAAAAATGCAAGAATTCTAGCATTATATTGTCACCTTCTGTAACTGATTTTCACAATATACCGGTTGGAAGCTACTCTTTTATAATGCTGGATATAGATATGTAAAACAGTTTGTTTCGTCGAATAATAGAGTATCTGTAATAGAGTATCACCTTCACCTATAGTCCAATTTGGTCAGGCATGTCCTCCATGTCTTAGACCAATTTACATGAAACATACAAATAGTTCAATCCAGAGATAAGACCAGTTCTATATGTATACTTGTTACATAGAACAAAACACTATAAAACATAATTAATATGTAATGTTTGTGTTTTGTTAGGGTAGATAAATATTACTGGAAGGTAAATATTTGTGTTTTGTTAGGGTAGGTAAATATTACCTCTCTAAGATAACTTCCTAGAATTCACACATTGTATATATCAAAAACAGAATTTACACATTGTATGCAAACATTGCTGAGTTGACTTCGCAATTAGTGATTTTAGCCTATCTTTCTTATTGAAATCTTTAGAAATAAAATAAGAATTATAAATCCCAGCTCTTTCTGAATACATATGCTTTTAAGTATATGAAAGTATTATTCTGCAGGGTTGGGATTTAGCTCAATGGTAGAATGCTTGACTACTATGCACAAGGCCCTGGATTCAATCCCCAGGACTGCAAAACAAACAAACAAACAAGTAAATAAAATAAATAAATAAATAAATAAATAAATAAATAAATAAATAAATTTCCAAGTTAATTTACATGGCTTCATTGGTAACCTTCATTGCTTTTATCGATTTGCCATTCTTTTTCTGTGGCATTTTTATCTCTCAAATGATGGCAAGTGTAGTATTGGTTAGTCTATCTCTTTTCTTCTACAACCATAGTTTGCTAACCAACTATTATTGTTTTTTGATTAAAGGGAAAAAAGTAATCAACTCTTGGGGATAGGAATTTATTCCACCTTCCTTGAACGATTAGAACTCATAACCAGAAACTCCAAACACTACTCTCCATTTTTGCAAAATGTTTCTGACAGACATTCTGCAAAAAATCAGAACTCTCATGCCTTTCCTACTTTAGAGAAATATTCTTATTAAAAATCATATTAATAAGTACATTCCATGATAGGAGAAGAAAATTGGCCCTAAAAACAAAAAAGCATATGTGTTCCATACATTTTCAATATCAATGAACTAGATTTTTTTTTTGTTGTTGTTATTGGGGGTTGAGCCCAGGGCCTTGCACCTGCATGATCTGCAAGTGCTGTACCACTGAATTGCACCCCCAGCCCATTTTTTTACTTTTTGAGACAGGATCTTGCTAAGTTATGCAGACTGCCTCTGGCTTTGAACTTGTGATCCTCCTGCTTCTGCCTCCCGAGCCGCTGGGATTACAGGCATGCACCATCAGGCCCGGCCAATCAACTAGATTTTAATGAAACATTTTCTGAGCATTTCTGGGTCATTTTGACTGCAGTTTGGATGCAAGATTACTGGCAGACCAAAAATGGAATGTAAATTATTATTATTTTTTTAAATTTCAGAAATGTATAAGCTTTCCTTTGTTGTTGTTAGGTGCTATTGAGTCAGGTCCAACTCATTGTCACCCTAGGTACAACAGAATGAAATATTCCATGACAGGATGCTATGCCCAGCACTATGTTGGTGCTTCTCTATTATTCATAGGGCTTTCAAAGGCTCATTGTTTCGGGATTTTTTTCAAGAGTGGGCTACCAGGTCCTTCTCCCATTTTTGTGGTGCTGGGCATCAAACCCAGAGGACACTCTACCAACTGAGTTAAACTCCAGCCCACTTTCATCTTTAATGAGATAAATTTATAACTTTATACTCCCATAAAGCAACTTTATACTCCCTGATATTCTGACTGCCCAAGCAACAGATTTGTATGAGTAATGAGTAGCTTATTAGTTATACTACTGTGCACATTAATGTTTCTTAAGCATCCTGGATGAAAAGAAAAAATAATAGATAAATTTCTCCATAGAAAATAATTATGTGGAGAAACTTGAAAATTGTGTGAATACAGTATCCACTGAATTCCAAATATGAACATTTAAATTGCTTTCTGTGATCTTAGAATCAAAACATTAAAAATACACTTCAGAATTTACAATCATAATTAGTCAAATAGTTTTAGGGGCTTTCCTGTATCTCTAACTATCTTTTAGTCAAGTTCAATTACTTTTAGACAATCTTCCTTTTATTGCCTCAGTTTATGGACATGGCCATTAACCATATACAAATTTATTTGTTTTTAATTAAAATTTGTTTTACTTTTTTGAAATGAGGTTTTTCTGTGTAGCGTAGGCTGGCCTGGAACTCACTATGTATAAGTACAATAATATCTCATACTTTTGAAGTACTCTACCACTGGATTGCACACTCAGACCTTTTTTTTTAAATTTTGAGACAGCGTCTTGCTAAGTTATGCAGGCTGTCTCAGCCTCGATCTTGCCATACTCCTGCTTCAGCCTCCAGAGTCACAGAAGTTAGAGGCATGTACATCTGTGTAGGGGTAGAAATAATTTTCTTGTTTCTAAAGTACTACCATTATGAGTACTCTCAATGTCTAGTAAATTATGAATCTTTCACAGGTGACTGGTGATAAATGGTGTTATTTTAAGATATGTGCAAAACCTACAGATTTTTTTTTCTCTAATGATTTTGAGTGATTCTTTTCTTGGGTGGTACTTTTCAAATTCATATATATATATATGTATATATATATGTATATATATATATATATGTATGTATATATATATATATATATATATATATATATATATATATATATCCACTCACATGAAGACTTGAGGGGAATGTTCTTCAGGTTGCCAGAATTCTTAATCTGTGAAGCCCATTCTTCTATTCATTATTGAGAGCTCTGCCTTTCTGGCTTCTCAGAAATCTCATCTTTAGCTCTTCAACTTACATTACTTGCTCCCTCATCTCTGTGGCAGATAGAAACTTTCTAGGGATTATCTCCTTCATGTCTTGTCATTATTCCAAATTCTCTGTTGTCCTTTGTGTTAGAAACTGTACAATAGTACCCTTTTATATGTGGGGAATAGATTCCATGATTCCTGATGAATGCCTGAAATTGTTGATAGTCAGAACCCTATATATACTGTTTTGTTCTATATGTATATACCTATGATAAATTTTAATTAATAAATTGGATACAGTAAAAATTAGCAACAATAAAACAGAACATTTTTAACAGTATATTGTAAAAAATTATATAGATTTCTCTCTCTCAAAATATCTTATGCTCACACTTTTAGTGATTATTTTAGATAATACAATGCCTATGAGATGAGAAAAAGTGAGATTCAATGCTGTCTGGTATAACATATTTCTGTCAGTTGGAACATGTTTTCTATTCATGTATTCCACTCACAAATTCAATACTATTTTCAACTTAAGCACTTATCACATAGTATTCCCATAACTTTTGCAATTTGAGATACAGCAGCAACATTTGCACAAATTTCTTTACCTTTACTAGTTTACAGATAAGAGATTGTTTTTAGCAATCTTGATTCTTAGATATTATAAACCTCAGCCCTTTTTTTTTCCTTAGTAAGTCAAGAATATTTACTTTTCCACTTAAAGGAAGCATTTTATGGCTCTCTGTTATATTTGAATTTCCAAACATCACTACACTTGCACTTGGAGACCAATATTAAATTAAATAGGGGTTACCTGAGCAAAAACTTTGCCAATCTGAAAAGCAAGATTGTTACAGTTACTAAGAGATGGGTAGCATATAGTATGTAGATATACTGAATAAAGGGATGGTTCTTATCCCAGGTAAGTTAGAATGGGATAGCTTGCATTTCATGACAGTATTTATAACTACTTCCAATTTGAAGCTTACAAATTGTTTACTTCTGGAATTTTCCATTTAATATATTTGAAACATATTTTACTGAAATCACAAAAAGTGACATTGCAAAAAAGGAGGGACTAGTCTACTATTATAGTTTGGCTTTTTTTTTTTTTTGAAAGTTGTTTCAGGTGGAAGAGTAAGGCAGTCCCTGTTACTCTAGCATGATTGAGGGTAAAAATCAATATCTAATTTTCAATAAATATTTTCATGTAAGAAAGTTTATGCAGCATATTTAATATGTGGAAATATAAGAGAGGTCTTTGTTAATACACATCTCCCTTAAAATTAGCAGAACCTACTTTTAGATGATCTGGTACCATTTAAATTTTAACTCTTATTGGTCACTTTGAACAATCACCATGACTAATTATGACCCTAAAAACTTTTTGAGCATAATGAATTGATGAGGAATAAAAACTCAATTTTTCTGAAAACTATTTTCTTCTGTATTAAGAAGCAATTGGAATTTTGCAATATGATGAGACATTTCTGTACACAAAAAAGAAAATATGTCTTTGTGTTATGTCTGAGATGCTGGGGTAGTTTTAGTTTTCCTTGGAGACTGTAAAATTATAATCCAAAAGGAAAGAGTATGGTTAAACAGAAATGCAGTACTGGTTATGTTGTCTTGTAATACATGAAATATGAATTTTTAAAAATGATAGACTAAATACAATAATGTATAGATGACCATGGTACTGGGCACTACTTCAATTTTATTTTTTCAGAAAAGAATTAAATAGTAGAAAATACACTTATGTGATGTTACCTTTAAAATTCTTTTTTGGAAACCATAACATAAATTAAACATTTATTCTTAAGTTTAAAAATAATTTAAATAGTTTATTTCAATATATTTCCTCATAGATCAAGTAGTAAGGCTTTGTTTTCTCTCTTAATGGATGATCAAATACCAATGGATAATGTAATACAAATACAATATAAGATTATTTTATATGACAATCTGATGTAAGGAAATGGCCAATTTATGTTACAAAAATACTTCCAAGTATATGTATTAAATAAGAGTAGCTTTTTTTTTTTTTCAGTGCTGAGAGTTGAACCCAGGGCCTAGTGCTTACATGCTCTGCAAGTGCTGGACCTCTGAGCTGCACCCCCAGCCCATTTTTTTACTTTTTGAGACAGGGTCTTACTAAATTATGCAGACTGCCTCTGATCTCGAACTTGCGATCCTCCTCCCTCCGCCTCCCGAGCTACTGGGATTAGAGGCCTGCACCACCATGAAGTATATTGCAGTTTAACAATTTATATGAAAAGTATATCTAGGAAAGAAAAACTTGAAGCAGACCTTACAGCTTAAATTAGAAAAAGTCATTTTATTTGAATGTTTACTACAGATAATTTAGCTTTAGGGTACTTGTGATTTTATCAATTTGAAAAACATATTTATCTAGACTTAAATGAATTAGCAACTATCTATGACAAACTGTCTATAGAACATCTTAATAAATTAATGTGAAAATTATTCTAGCTGGTAAATATTTTATGCATTATTTATTAATATTGTGTATTAAAAAAGGAAAGGTAAGCCCAGGTATTTAAGAACACATTTGTTCAAATAGGAAATCAAGAAAAAACAAGCTGACCTAATAGTCATATTACCAGGAGTCACTGCATTTCCCAGAGTACAAGGTTTCTTATCTCCAGGAACCCAGAGCAATGGATTTGCTGTTCTCTGGAGGCAAATATATTTGATAAATGCTTCTATTAATTGATTCCTCAAATTAACCACTAATCCGGAGCTTTTGATTATGAGTACTGCTAATCAATTTATTTGATAGCAAGCTTTCAGCAGTTTGTAAATTAAAAATCGCCTACATTTTTCTGGGTTGGCATAATTAACTGATTTTTCCTAGTTGTGAAAAAGCAAGATCTTCACTTTTAATTTCCTCTTGACCTGTTTTCTCTCTCCACAGGGTCTCCTTTAGAGAGTCTTCAGATAGAGAAAATTAAAATGCTGTCAACAGATTAAAACACTATTTAGCCCAGAGGAATTTTTATTTTTCAGGGACTGCACATTATGTGGAGCCATTATAAGGCTACTTTCACAGGGAAAAATTTCCAGATAGCCAGCTTGTGCTTCACACTAATACACATGGAGGAAAATTATCTCCTGTGCCAGATCAAAATGCTGACATCATTATTCTTGACTGCATTATCAGCTAGAGGAGCAAAGAGTGTCTGACAAGCAAACTGACTCCTTGAGTGTTTGTTTGTACTTGTGGTTACATATCTTCATCTGCAGGGAGGGCAAACCAAGAACAAAACGGTTTCAGGTTAAATTTGTATCAAATTATTCAGAGCCACTTGACTTCAGGAAGAATGAAACTTTAAAGACCAAGAAATGTAGATCTGTGTCTATCATTTATATTCATCACAAAGTCAATTTTTCAGACTATTTTGCCACTTAAATTAATGTATGGGGTTCGGGGTGTGGCTCAGTGGTACAGTGCTTGCCTAATGTGAGCAAGGCCATGGACTTGATTCTCAGCACTGCTAAAAAATAAATCAATTAAGTCCAAGTATTTGTTGAGTGTGAATGGCATTTGGGATATAATTTGTTAGGATATATTCATAATTTTATGTGCAATATTTCTATATGCACATATACTTTCATCATAGACATTACATTTGTATATACCTTTAGATGGATGGTATGTGGGATCTTGGGACCAAACAATAACGACCATTACCATAGGCTTATCCATACAATCTGAAGTACAAATAAAAGAGTAATCTCCATAGGAAGAACTAAGATAATTTAATATTTACATTTTTCTAGACTTTTGAAAGTATCTCTATAAAATGACTCCAAGATTCCTGCTACCCCTATATATATATATATATATATAAAGAGAGAGAGAGAGAGAGAGAGAGAGAGAGCGAGAGAGACTTCTTTAGGTTGTTCAACACAGCACTACCCTAGTGTTGCTTGGCAGAGTTTTGCAGATGAAATTCAGTTTCCAAAATAGTTTATTTTAAATTAAGGATATTATTCTAGTGAGATTTAATGAGTCAGGTGAAGCCTTAAAAAGTAGTAGGATGCTCTTAGTGGAGTAGATTAACATAGTGGGAGATATTCAATGTGAGGGGAATTCTGCATTGCTATATTTGAAGACGGAGCGAGTCATGTGGCAGAGAGAAGTGAAAGAGCTCAAAGAGAGGGTAACTGTTACCTGATATCTAAGAAAAGATGAGGACCTAAGCCCTACAACTGTAGGGACTAGATTCTGCCAAGAATGGGAAGAGTGTGGAGGTAGATTTTGCCTTAATCATGTTTTCCAAAGATAACAGAGAACAACCAACATCTATATTTCAGACCTATTAATTCTGAGTAAGAACTCAACTACAACTTTTCCAAAACTCTGATCTAAAAGTTCATGGCTAGGTGCTATTGAGTCCAGTCTGACTCATAGTGACCCTCACAGGGTTTTTCTATGGCTGATTGTTTGAGACTGCTTCAAGAGTGGATTGGCATATCCTTCTCTCATTCTTGCCATTCTGAGGATTGAACCTGGGTCCTCAGAGGGTGCAGAGCAGTGCTCTACCCATTGACCTAAACTCCAGCCTGACCTAAAAGTACACTACCTAGTAACTGAATGTTGCTTTAATTCAGTAAATTTGTCATTGTCTATTATGCATTAATAAAAATCAATAAAATAATATTTATCATCTTGCAAAATCATGAACTATCTTAATATGCTACCCAAACAAACATATTTGTTTGTTTTACAAGTGTCTGCTATTGCTATGATTATTGTTTCCCATTGCTTTTGTAACAGGTTACCAGAAATTTAATGCCTTAAGATAAAAAAATGAAAAAGTTTGCCCTTCTGAGATAGGCCTTACCAGGCTAAAAGAAAGGTATCAATCAAGGCTACATTTTGTTTTTCCAGAGGCTCAAAGGGAATCCTCTTTCCTTGCTCATTCGAGTTGTTGGCAGAATGCAGTTATTTGCAATCATAGGACTGAATCTTGCAATTTTTGTAGGTCATAGATCTGAGAGAGGTTTTATGAGGCAAAAAGTCTAGGTGTTGGAATTGATGTGTTTATTTTGGGAGGTCCTAACTGAGAGTCAAAATCCTTCTCTTTTACAGCTTCTGGAGGCCACCATTTTCCTTGGCACATGGGCACTTCATTCATTGCACAGAATGTAATGCATATCATTCATTCTGTGGAAACTTCCATCATGGTTGGAGAATCAAGACATCTAGAGATTGTGAGAATACAACTAAGGCTTGAGGGGAAGGACATAATGTCATAGGAAAATCTCAGGAAGCAGCAACTGTTATAAGACTTCATAGCAGGATTCTATAGGACACAGTGACCGATTTAACACAGTATGAAGGAGAGAAATGAGATTGCAGTTTAGAAAATTTATGTTGCCATTAACAATAAACAAGATAATAAAAGATAACAGATTTGGAAAGAGTGTATTTTTTCATTTTGTGGTGACAGCAAACCCCCCAGCAGGCATTTGGATACATAGTACATTTTGACATTTGAGAGAGAGAGACCACAAAATAAGAAGCCCTGTATTTGTGAATATGATGCACAAAACTCATATATGTAACTATATTAACCCCTGTTAGGATGTTAGGAATTTTTTAAATTGCAAACCGCATGGCTCTTGTGTAGGAGCAAGTCATATTTCATCAGAATAGATCAGATGACACATGTTAAATCTTTAATGAAAGGATTATTATAGTGGGTGAAAGCATTATTAAGTTCACAAACTTACACATAAAGCTGCTTGATATTAAATATGGTAGAACCATTTAAATATCATTTTTTCAATGAAATTAAATATGAAAAAATAAATTCAGAAAAAAATGTTGAAGTGGGCCTCAACAAATCTATTCTTTACACAAAAATATAATAATTTAGAACTATGAAAATTTAACAGATTTTTACAATGTTTAGTATAAGAGTATACATATAAAACTAAGATAACTCCATCACCTTAATTCTACCAAGATATTAACATTAAAATATGCTTGTATTAATCAATGTATATATCCCCATATCTAGCCATGTTGTATGGAAAAGAAAAAAGCAGACTCTTATTTTATAAAATATGATGCAGCACTTCGCTTTAAAAGTACAGAAGGTATATAATCATATTAAATTATCTGCTTTTCTTAGC
Source organism: Pedetes capensis (assembly GCA_007922755.1). Taxonomy (NCBI): domain Eukaryota; kingdom Metazoa; phylum Chordata; class Mammalia; order Rodentia; family Pedetidae; genus Pedetes; species Pedetes capensis. Next base: position 17,941 of record VMDO01016149.1, on the reverse strand, counting down.
ATAAAATTGGAAGAGTGGGAAAAGTCTTATGGATATGTTTGTTTATGGAATAAATCTCCTAGAAGTAATTCTCAGAAATACCCCAAGTATAATTAAAAACTAGTGGTTTTTGTAACCCTCAAAATATTTATTAAAAGTAGCTCAATTTTCTAATGTCTTTCTTAATTTCTTTTTAACTTTTCTCATAAAACTTAAGCAATTTTCCATTTACTCATGAGTCATATTCTGAGACCACCAAACAGGAGATTGTTGTGTTGTTGTTAGGTGCTGTTGAGTCAGTATCCGACTCATAGTGACCCTCATAGGGTTTTTAATGGCTGTTTCAGGATTGCCTTGGGAGTGGATTGCCAGGCTGTTCTCCCATTTTTGCGGTGCTGGGAATTGAACTCGGGACCTCAGAGACTGTAATGCATTTCTCTACCAACTGAGCTAAAATCCCAGCCCCAAACAGGAGATTAAGAAAAAAAAAACATGTATATTCTAATCTTTTCATGGTGAAGGTGATGTAGAGAATGGAAGATATGCAAAGGAAACAGTGAAGCAAATAGAATAATTAGTTCTAAATTACAATTTGTTAGGGCACTTCATCTCTGTCCTTTTTTCATATCATATTGTATTTGTGACAGTATAATTACATCTTCTACTTAAAAACATTTCTTTCTGAAATTCAGTATCACTGAAGGGTTTGAATATCATCTTGAAATTATCATTGAATTATGTTTTTTAATTTAATAAAGGCTTCTTTTTGAGATACTAACATCCAGTCTTGAGCTGAAAATTTTATGGAAGAAAAGTCTTCCCTTTTATTAATTCTTATTAAAAGATGATAAAATTTGCAAGAATTATTGGAAGAATATTGACTGGCTTCTTTTAAATTTTGTTTAAATGGGACAGATGAGTCAAATTTTTTCAGTAAAATTGCTAACCAGTCAAGAACCTGTAGGGTTAGTGTAGTTGCGTTGAGCTAAGATGTATAGCATAATGACAGCTTTACTGCATCCCCCTCCCACTTGCATGTGGAATTAATAGAGTAAGGACAGTGATGCATAGATGCCTCTTGGTGGAAATGGAACCAAACAACAACAACATGAGTTCCAGAAATAACTTTGGGTGGATGTTAAGGGAAAAGATATTGCCTATAGGATGACAAAAAGCAGAATGTGGTTGCCTCATGCCTGTAATCCCAGCAACTCAGGAGGTGGAGGCAGAAGGATCACAAGTTTGAAGATAGAGGCAGCCTGTGTAACTTAGGGAGACCCGTTTAAGATCAAAAAAGTGTGGAGGAGCCAAGAGTATAGCTCAGTGGTAGAGCACTTGCAACATGTGCACAAGGCTCTGAATTGAGCTCCCCAGTACCTCAAAGAGAGGGAGAGAGATGGGGGGGGGAGAAAGAAGAGAGAGAGATGAATATGAAAACTTTGGAGTGAATGTTGCTGAGAGTTGTCTCCTAGAGATGTTAGTCTAAATTCAGAAATCAATAAATTATAAAAGTTGGGCTGGGGATGTAACTCACTAGAAGAGCACTTGCCTAGCATGCACAAGGCCCTGGGTTCCATTCCAAGTACTGAAAAAAAAATTGCCAAAGTCAAGAGTCAAGGAAGGTAGGAAGGTATAGTCAGAGAAATTTGTCTGAATTTGAGATTATAAAGTCAATGACATGATTAAAGTAGTGAGTAGACATGAAAGACTGAAGCATATGATCGTTAGAACAAATAGATCTTGAAATAGATAGGATTGGATACAGTGATGCTTGAAAAAAATAGAACTGTGACTTATTCTTACATAGTAGCCTTCCTGTTTATAATCCAAAACTTCTTCAATTTTTTTCTCTTGTTAATTTCTACTTATCCTTCAGCAAATGATTTATCTGGTACTCTTCATTTATTGACTGAATTAAATAATATCTATTTTTCATTTCGTGGATTAGCAAAACAAAACAAAAAACTCTATTATGCAGCATCCTTAATACTTCCATATGACATTTCAAGGAAATATTTCATTTCATGGAAGGTTTTAAACTTCTGGAGATATTTATAGCTTCCTCATGCCATATTTGAGAGAAGAATGCTAAATGCTGCTGGAATTGGAAGTTTCCCTCTCCCTAAGAGAGACAGGGCTTTGGAAAAGTCTTTTCTCTTGGATGATACAGGCCTTTTTTACAGAGAAAAGTTTGGCCTATTGCAAAACTTTTTCTTTGCCCCTTCTTTCTCTCACAACCATGAGAGAATTCTTTTTTCTTTCTTTTCTTTTCTTTCTTCTCATTTATCCTCATCTCTTTTCTCTCCCGCCTGCCTGCCTGCCTGCCTTCCTTCCTTCCTTCCTTCTGTCCTTCATTCTTTTCTTTGTTGAGACAGGGCCTTACATTATAGCCCAGGCTAGCCTACAAGTGGCTAAACAACCCAGGCTGGCAAAGGACTGGAGATCTGTCTGTTTTGGCCTCCTGAGTGAGATTACAGATATGCGCTACTACACCAGTCTATGAGAGAATTTTTCTTGGCTCATCTACATGGAATCCTTGTGGAATTCCTGGAGGCAAAAATCCATGTAAGTTTTGTGGCTGCCCAAATTATGGCACTTACAAGTTTCTCACTCACTCTTGTACCAACTCTGCCTGTAGAAAGTTCTCAAATTTACCACGGTAATGTTCAGACTTTGACCGCAGTAGCTTTTTCAATTCTGATTTTCTGTGTTGTCCTGTTTCTCTAGTTTCAATGGTGTTTATTTGTCCTGCAAAAATGATCTTCTGATATGTGCAGGAAAGTCACTGATACAGTTCAGCATTTTATTGCTGGTGGTGTAAGGATGGAAGGGACAATTTACAAGATTATTACATCTAAGAGCTAGAAACAGAATTGTTGTGATAGATACATTTAAACAAAATTCATGATTTTAATACATCCATTTAAAATTCTTCAGTAATTCCCAATTATATAGCATGCATATGGGACTTCCTAACATAACATATCCCTAATATATGTCTCTTAAAGAGAAACTCAATCTCCTTCCAGCTAATGTTTTATCACCATGTAAGAAACTCCTAAATCTTTAGTATAGTACACAATTCCTTGAGAACTCCATATTATCTCAAACCAATATGTCTGGATTATATGTGATTCTTTTTTCCTTAAAGCATATCCTCACACTTTCTGTTTGCTGAATTTTTTTATCTTTCAACTCTAACATCATATTTCATAATTTCTAAGCTTCCTTGATTTTTAAGGTTTTTCTTTCATTTGCTCCCATAGCAGTTTATGAACTTTTATATTAGAGAATTTATTTTCCATTTGGTGCAGAGGTGCACAACAATAATCCCAATGATTTGGAAGGCTGAGGCAGGAGGATTGTGAATTCGAAGCCACAGGCAACCTGAGTAACTTGGTGAGACTGATTCAAAATAAAAAAATAAAAAATGGACTACGGGTGTAGCCTACAGGTGGAATATGTGTGAAGCCCTGGGTTCAACTCCTAAATATCAGGAATTATTTTCCTTCTATAATTGATTAGTTTTTCTTTTGGTTCCCTAAGACAGAGAGTAAGAATCTTTAGAAGAGACATTCTTACCTTTTAATATTTGTACCAGAGCAGTGGTGAAATGATAGAAAATGTACCATGAATATATTTTGAGTGAACTAAAAGAAGAAGAGCTACACTTAATTTGGTTATGAAATTGGAGGTGATGGGTAAGTAAAGAGTGCCAATGTTGAATTTATTCCAAAGTCTAGAAGGCTATAAGGTACATAGTCCTTTATTCAAAATGTGCAGTGACATATATAAATATACACCTTATTGACTGTGTTTGAAAAAGTTGCTTTCTCATGAAAATGAGTAAAAATTAAAATTTCAGTCTTGACATGTGAGTATTATGCTTTATTTATTTACTTTTTTCAGTATTGGGGATTTGAGCCCAGAGCCCTACACACTCTAGGTAAGTAATCTACCACTGAGCTGTATCTCCAGCCACCTTTAAAATTATTTTGAGACAGAATGTTACTAAATTACAAATGCTGCCTCTGGTCTTGAACTCAGGATCCTCCTGCTTTAGTTTCTGTAGTTGCTGGGACATGCACCATGTCACCTGCTTTAGCATTACTTTTTTTTTCTTGGTCTTATACTCCAGGACCTTGAACATGCTAGACAACTGCTCTACCACTAAGCTATATCCTTAGCCCCCTGAAGATATTTATATATTTTTTCATGTTGTTTTGTCATGACTTGCAAAGAAGTCTAGAAAGTGAAAAGAACTTGTTTCTATTTTTGTTAGTATTTACCCTAGTTATTCTAGATTTTACATTGATCTACACTGATTAGTAAAGTGGCTTCAAAAAATTCTTAATAATTTATGGTGCACATATTTGTATTATTTATCATGATAAGGTTACTTGTATTTTCTCTCTCACAGCCAAACAAATAACTATACATAGAATTCTATAATCCAGGTTTTTATTAAATGATTTTTAACTTATAGTCCTTCAGGGATGGTAGCTAGTGGCTAAGCCTTTCCTGAATTGGAAATTTTGCACTTGAATTGTTGAGTCATCTGAAGATGTGTTGAATAGAATTGAATATGATTACTTTCCACTGATTATATAGCAAAATATATTCTTATAGACCATTTGTTGTAATAAATACTACAATGAATTGTTTATACAAGAAAAAATTCTTGTACATTTGCTTGAAATTTGTATAGTAATTATGGAAGAGTTTAGCAATTGTGTTGAAATGGTTCCAGTCATACAATGATGACCTCACTGCTATTGCTGTACATGATGAGCCTTTTGAAGGTGCTAATTATACTTTTAATAGACAGAGAGCTTAAATTCATTTTTTAAATCAGGAATAAGTTAATAAAGTATATCTACACGGAGAATGCCTGTAGCCATAGCACTGGGATCAGATCTCAGAAGATAAGCAGGGTTGGCCCTGGTTAGTACTTTGATGGGAGACCTCCTGGGAACACCAGATACTGTAGGCTTGGGAGAAGGACTGGACAACTCACTCCCAAAAATCAATCCACCATTGCAAACCCTATGAAAATAAAAGAAGCAATGACAACAGTGTTTTGCCTGTTGTACATAGGGTTGCTATGTGTCGGACACCAACTCCATGGCACCTAACAGCAATGACAACATATCGAGAATATTACTAGAATTGATATCAAATAATTAGTTGTGTTGTTAGATGCCATTGAGTAGAGTCTGTCTCATAGGGATCCTACGTACACAGAATGAAACTCTACCCAATACTGTGCCACCCATATGATCTCTTCATGTTTGGGGCCAATGTTAAAGCTATTATGTTTCTTCTCATTTTGGTTATGTCAGCAAAAAGAGGTCCCAGGATCTTCATTCCATGCCCATCATTAAGGTTGACTCTACTTTGAGGAAGTAACTATTCTCCACTTGTTTCTTGAATGCCTTCTTGCCTGAAGTGCTCATTTTGTGGCACAATATTTAATAGTGATTCTCTGCTGGGAGATTTTAATGGTTGTTATTTTTTGGTATTTTTTATTGGTAATATTTTATGTAGAACTTAATGGGTTTCATTATGACATATCAATATATGCATTTCATTGTACATTGCTCATATAACTTCCCCCTTACCCTCTCAAGACCCTCATCCTATAACCGCCACACACCAATGGTCTCCTTTCTACTTGCATGTCTTTGTGTGAGAATATTTATCTATATACCTGCATCCTGATTTTGATATAAGTATAAATGTTTTTCAATAGTGATCTACGTTTTTACATTTGCAGCTGTATTAGATGATTGATTTAGTCTGTTCACATTGTTGCCAGCTTTTTGTATTATTAATATTTTTAAATTTTATCTATTTTAGTAGGTTTTTTCTCTATCTTCCCCTTTTTCCCCACCATACTCATAAAGTTGTGCTGTTTATGTTGAGATTGACCTCTCCCCCTTCATCCTTCCTCATTGAGCCTCCTCACCATCCCAGCCTCTCCAATCATCTCTTCCTTCTGCCAGATCCCTCCCTCCTTCTTTACACTCCTTAAATTGTCCCCTCCACACTAAGTTTAATTGAGCTTTTTATTATATTTCAATTTATGTATAGGATTTTTTTCCTTCCTTTAAGTTTGATTCAGCTCCCACACATGAGTGAGAACATATGGTATTTCTCTTTTTGGGCTGTGTTTTTTCACTTAATATGATGTTCTCCAATTCCATCCATTTTCCTGCAAATAACATTATTTCATTTTTTTAATTGTTGAGTATTATTACATTGTGTATATGTACCATAATTTTTATCCATTCTTCTGTTGATGGGCACCTTGGTTGATTCCATATCCTTGCTATTGTGAAAAGTGCTGCATTGAATATGGATATGCAGGTGTCTCTATGGTAGGATGACTCATTTCCACTTGGGTATATTCCCAGAAGTGGTATAACTGGGTCATATGGCAGTTCTATTTTTAGTTTTCTGAGGTATCTCCATATTGATTTCCAAAGTGGTTGAATCAATTTATAGCTCTACCAACAGTGTAAGAGTGTTCCCTTTTCTCCACAACTTCACCAGCATTTGTTGTTATTTGTTTTATTGATTTTCACCATTCTTACTGGAGTAAAGTGGTATCTCAGAGTTGTTTTGGTTTGAATTTCCATAATGGCTACAAATATTGAGCATTTTTCATGTATTTCAAGGCCTTACAAACATCTTCATTTGAGAACTGTCTATTTGGTTCCTTTGTCCACTTGTGTATTGGATTATCTGTTGTCTTGGGAGTTGCTTTCTTGAGTTCTTTGTAAATTCTGGAAATTAGTCCTCTGTTGATGTATAGGATGTGAAGATTTTTTCCCATTCAGTGGGGACTTCCTTGACTCTGTTGATTGTTTCTTTGCTGTACAGAAGCTTTTTAATTTCATGTAATCATATTTATGTATTCTTGTTGCAATTTCCTGAGCAAATGGAGTCTTATTAAAACAATGTTTTCTTATGCCTATATGTTGCAGTATATTGCCTATCTTTTCTTCTAGTAATTTTAAGGTTTCTGGTTTTATGTTGAGGTCTCTTACCCATTTCTAATTAACTCTCATGCATATTAAGAGGTGTGGGTCTGTTTTCATTTTTCGGCAAGTAGATATCCAAGTTTCCCAGCACCATTTAGTGATAAGGCTGTCCTTTCTCCAATTTTCCTGCTTAGCTCCTTTGTGAAAAATCAGGGGGCTAGACATGCATTAGTATATCTCTGGGTCTCCTATTCTGTTCCACTGTTCTTCAGGCCTATTTTTGTGCCACTACCAAGCTGTTTTTGCTAGTATAGCCCTATTGTATAAAGTCAGGGATTGTGATCCTATCTGCATTAATTTTGCAGCTTAAGAGTGTTTTGGCTATGTGTGATCTTTTGGATTTCCATATGAGTTTTTGTATCACTTTTTCTATTTATTTAAAATTGGTCATTGGAATTTTAATGGGGATTGCATTAAATCTATTGATTGCTTTTGGTAGAATAGCCATTTTTACAATATTGATTCTCCCAATCCATGAGCATGGGAGGTCCTTCCACCTTTTAGTATCCTCTGAAATTTTTTTCTTCAATGTTTTAAAGTTTTCCTTGTAGAGATCTACAAGATCTTTGGTTAGATTGATTCCTAGGTATTTACATTTTTGGTGGGCTATCATGAAAGGGATTGTAGCATTAATTACCTTCTCTTCTTGCTCGCACTTGGTGTAAAGAAAGGCTACTGATTTTTGAGTGTTAATTTTGTATCCTGACATTTTGCTAAAGGTGGTAATTAGATATAAAAGTCTTCTAGTGGAAATCTTGGGGTCCTTTAGGTAAAGTATCATGTCATCCACAAATAAGGATAATTTGACCTCTTCTTTGCCTATCTGTATCCTTTTGATTTATTTCTCTAGTCTGATTGCCCTGTCTAGGACTTCAATCACAATGTTACATAAGATAGGAGAGAGCAGATATCCTTTTCTTGTTCCAGATCTTAGAGGAAATGGTTTCAATTTTTCTCCATTTAATATGATGTTGGCTGTAGTTCTGTCATAATTGGCCTTTATGATGCTAAGGTATCTTCCTGTTATGCCTATCTTTTCCAGGGTTTTTATCATAAAAAGTTGTTGTACTTTGTCAAAGGCATTCTCAGCATCAATTCAGATGATTATGTGATTTTTATTTACAAGCCTCTTGATATGATGAATTATATTAATCAATTTTCATATGTGGAACCAGCCTAGCATCTGTGGAATAAAGTCCACTTGCTCATGGTGAACAATCCCCTTAATATGTTGCTGAATTCAGTTTGCCAGAATTCTGATGAGAATTTCTACATTTATGTTCATTAGGGAAATTGGTCTATAATACTCTATATTAGATGTATCCTTGGCTGGTTTAGATATCAAGGTGATGGTAGCTTCATAAAATGAGTTTTGGAGCACTCCCTCCTTTTATACTTTTTGAAATAATTTGAGGAAAACTGGTATTCATTCTTCTTTGAAAGTTTGGTAGAATTCTGCTGTGAACTCATCAGATCTTGGGCTCTTTTGTTGGCAGACTTTTTATTATTATTTCTATTTAAGTGTAGGTAATGGTTCTGTTTAGGTCACTTATGTCCTTCAGGGTTAATTTTGGTAAATTGTATGTGTTAATAAATTAATCCATTTCTTCTGTATTGTCATATTTTGGGGAATACAATTACTCAAAGTATTCCCTGATGATTTTCTCAATTTCTTTGGAATTGGTTGTTAGGATCATGTTTTTCATCTCTAATTTTCATGATTTTGGCATTTTCCTTTTTTCTTTTGATGAAATTCGCCAGGGAGTGTCCATTTTATTAATTTTTCCAAAGAATCAGGTCTTAGTCTCATTAATTTTTGAATTATCCTTTTAGATTCTAATTAAGATATCCCTACCTTGATCTTCTTAATATCTGAATGCTCCTTTGGGGTTTGATTTGTTGTTCACTTTCTAGTGCCTTGAGATGTGTCATTAGGTCATTTATTTGGCCCATCCATAACTTATTGATGAAGGCATTCAATGTTTTGAACTTCCCTCTTAGAACTGCCTTTGCTCTATCACATATGTTTTGGTAGGATGTATTTTCATCCTCATTTGATTGTAGGAATTTTTGAATTTCTGCTTTAATTTCTTCAATAACCCATTCATCATTCAGCAGTGTATTATTTATTTCCCATTAGATTGTCAAAATTCTGGTGCTTTTCTTGCTTTTGGGTTCTAATTTTATTCCATTATGGTCTGATAAGGTCTAGGGGAATATTTCTACTTTTTTCTATTTATTGAGGTTATTTTTGTGCACTAAAATGTCATCTATCTTAGAGAAAATTCCATGTGGTGCTGAGAAGAATGTGTACTCCTCATTAGATGGATGGGATATTTTGTAGATATTTGCGAGTCCCAGTTTGTCTAAGGTGGAAACTAAGCTCATTGTTTCTCTGTTGATTTCTTGTTTTGATGACCTGTCTCTTGGTGAAAGTGGGGTATTGATGTCTCCCATAATTATTGTGTCTAGTCCAATGTATTACTTTATTTCCAATAAAGTTTGTTTTATGAAGCTAGATGCCCCTATATTTGGAGAATATATATTAAGTAAAGTTATTAGTTCCTGGTCGATTATTCCTTTTAGTATGTAATGTCCTTTCTCTCTTCTAACTAGTTTTTGATTGAAGGTTAACCTATCTGAAATTAGTATTGCAACTCATGGCTTTTTTATTTTACCCCGACTTGGTATATTTTTTTTCAATGCTTAATTCTCAACCTATTACAGTGTTTGTGTGTTAGGTGAGTCTCTTGAATGGCACATATGAAGGGTTTATGTTTTTTCATGCAATTTGCCACTCTATGTCTCTTAATTGGTGAGTTAAGAAAATTTAAATTAAGAGTAATTATTGAGAAGTGTTCATTGTTATGCATCCAGTCAGTACTTGTTACTGGTTTTTGATTCATCCTATTTTGACTTATCTTATTTCTTTCTTGATTTCCTCTCATATTAATTGTTCATTTCTTTCATCTTCTATGTGGGGTTGTCTTATCTCCCCTGTATGTGGTAGTTGATTGAGGATCCTGTAATGCTGGCTAGGTGACTGTGAATCATTTGAACATGGCAATATCATGGGATGTCTTATACTTTTCATCTATTTTTAAAAGATACCTTTGCTAGTTCATGTATTCTTGGTTGGAAGTTGTTCTTTTTCAGGACATTGATGATATGTGTCCAGGCTTTTCTAGCTTTCAATGTGGATCTGGAGAAGTCCATGGTTATTTTAATGGGTTTGCCTTTGAAAGTCAGTTGGCATTTTCCCCTGGCTACTTTCAAAATTGCTCCTTTGCAGTCCAAAGTAAGCATTTGCACAATAATATGCTGTGGGGAGGATCTGTTTTGGTCTACTTTGGGTGGGGCTCTGAATGATTCAGTGTATAAGTATCCAATTCTGGCATTAGATTTGGAAAGTTTTCACTCAATATTTCTTGGAATAAATATCCTAATTCTCTTGTATTGCTTTCTGCTCCTTCAGGGACTCCTTGAATTCTTAGATTTTGCTTTCTTATTTTGCATGAAACCTCTTGGGGATCTAGCTGGTATTGTTCCATCATTTTATCCATATTAGGTTGTGTATAGTTGATACCTTGTATTCCTTTTTCTGCATATGAGATCCTCTGTTCCGCTTTGTCCAGTCTTTATGCTGAAGATTCTATTGAAGTGTTTATTTCATTCAGCTTGCCTTGCATCTCAAGGATCACAGCTTGGTTTATTCTAATAGTTTCTAGCTCTGAGGAGAAAACAGACTCCAAATGAGATATCTCCTTCTCCAAGATCTCAAGAGTGCTGTTGCTGTTAGCTTTGATACCTCTTAGCATATTTATAATCAAAATTCTGAGTTCTGATTCTGACATCTCTAGAAATTGGGATTATTTGGCATTCTCTGTTGAGGAGTTTTGGTCTGTGGCATCTTCACATCCAGGATGTCCTTTCATGTTTTGTGTATATTTTTGCTGAGGTTTGTCCATTGCTTGTTCTGGGAGTTAGGTTCCAACTCCTCTGAGTGTAAAGGTTCTCCCTCTGGCATTCCTTTGATTTTGGGTGACGAGTCTCTGGCACTTTTCTGTCACTCTTCTGCCCTGCTCTCACATTGATAGGTGGCAGGTCTGTGGGGAGTTGTTTCTGCACAGCTTCCCTCCAGCAGGGGATGATAGTGGAAAGTCCACACTGGTCTCTTGGGCTGGCTAGGGTTTCAGGTTGCTCTCAATGATAGTCAATGTGGGAAACTCTGTCTGTACTGCATTAGCAGAGAGGTGATGTGTCTCGTTCCTCCCTTCCAAGACTTCTGGCTCCCCTGCAGAGCTTGAATACCAAGATCTGAACTCAGAGAGTGTAGCCCAAATGGCAACAGCAGATGATGGTGAGCCCTCTCGTGTGACCTGAGCCCCACTTCATTCACTCACCAATTCCCCACTGCAGTGGGTGGGGTGATATTGTGCTACCCCCAGTGAGTCTGAGTCCTATGCTCCCATGTGGGACTCAAGCCACTCTGCTCTCCTACCATGAACTGTGCAGCTAGGACCTCTGTGGCAGAAGAATGGTGACTGTGCTGGCCGTGCCTGCCACACTTGGAGGCTGGGCTCCCTTTGTCCTTTCCTGTGTCCTGAGCCTCACAGTGCTTGCTCACTGATCCCATGCTGCAGTGGTGGGATGATATCATGCCACCCCCAGACGTTCTGAGGCTTGCACTCCTGTGTGGGTCTCATGCACCACCGCTCTCCTATCATAAGCTGCATGGCCAGGACCTCTGTGGTGGTGGAGTGGATGGTGGGCATGCAGCCTGTACCACACCTGGTGTCCAAGACTTACTCATCAATTACTCTTCATGGGAATGGCTACCTGTATCTTATTCGCCGGATGTTGGCAGGTTGCCAGGGCTGCACTCCTTGGGGGATATGAGCTTCGGTCACCCACGTGAAATTTTCCCTTGGGCTGTATGCTCTCTGTGCTCTGTGATCCAGGCAATGTGGGATCGTCAGCCGTGGTTTCTCTAGTTCTTCTCAACTTTTGGCTTTAGATCTCATTGACCTCTGGACCCTCTCAACTTTCTGTGCAATCCACCTGCTACCAGAGGAATTGCTGGTGGGTTTTCTTGTGGCCCATTTCTGTATAGCTGATAATTTTCTCTTCCTACTGAAGCAAGTCTCCACGTTTCTGATGGTGTACTCTCACTGACCTGTTGTGCTGGTTCCTTCTCCCTTACATCTGGCTTTGGTTCTCTACTGGGTCATGCCATCCTTCTAGTTTTGCTTCATACTTGACCTGCTCTTGCACTGCTGCTTGCTCAACCAGAACCACATTGGAGGACCACCTTCAATGGCTAAATGTTACGTGAGTGGGCTGTCAGGTCTTTCTCCTGAATAATTAGTCATATTCTTTTAATTTTTATAAAATACCCATGAATGAAGAAGTATATTCTTCCATATGATAATGTGGCAATACTTACACCTATTGTTAACCCCAAACCCAATTTGTGGTTATCACCTCATACATTTGTCTCCTGTTTACATCTTTACTCCTTTGTTAAGCTCTGCTTTATTGTCTTTCTTTTACTCCTCTTTCAAACCTGACAACTCTAGGATCATGCCCTCATATTTCTCCCTCAATACCCAGGCAAGGCACTTTGAAAGAGTGTTTACTGAATAAGGAACCACACACATAGTCGTATTTGTTTGATTTTAGCCAGCATACATTATTTACATGTCATTTTATCCCCTTCTTTAAGACAATCTAAGGCAGTATTTCAATAATTATTCTGTGAATTTTCAAAACTAATCCATGTGTTTATGAGTGTTTATGAATATTAGTTAAATAGTAAAATATGTATAAGTTTTTTAAAATTAATTATTTTAGGTCTTGTCTCATAAATATATATTAAATAGTACATCATATCATGTTAGGTAGACATGTAGTTTTTTGGAAAAAAAAGATTCTAATATGCAGCTGAAGCTGACAATCAATTACTTAATATAAGATGCCACAATAGGATACTGATATTGGTCCTTTTTATTTATATCATCTTTAAGATATACCATATCAAATAATTTGTTAAAAGGCTCATTGTATAGTCTTAAGTGAATAGTTCCAAAGCATTTTATTTGGAATATTTAGAGTTTATGGTTATAATAGAATTACCGATATTGTACATAAATTTCATCCATTAAATAATCAAAAGAGCTGGACAAGAGCCAGGCACAATGATGCACACCTGTAATCCCAGCAACTCTGGAGGCAGAGGCAGGAGGATTGCAAGCTCAAGACCAGACACAGGCTGTGTAATTTAGTGAGTCACTGTTTCAAAAAGTTAAAAAAAATGGACTGGGCATACATCTCAGTGGTATAGCACTTGCAAAGCATGCATACCTGAGGCCCTGGGTTCAACCCCTAGTACTGAAAAAAAAAACAAAAACAAAAATAAAAAGAGCTGGACAAAAATATAAAACAACTGTTTTCAGACATGCATTCTATATTCATACTGGGTTTCTCATATGTCATTTTTCAAAGATACTTGTGCTAAAATATAAAGCCCAAGAAAAGAATAGAAATTTTTCTTGGAAGTGGAAAAAAATTAGAGTTCAAGACTATTAAAATGACTGAAACATGAAGAACAGGTTACTAGAGAGAAAGATACAAATTTCATCAAAATATTCCTTTGCTCCTTAAAACATTCTTTAGCTTTATATATGCCAAGTGTGCACAATTGCTATATGGCTCTGAGTGGAACAGAAGTTTCAGAGTCAAACAGGGTTCACAGTGTATGAGAGTGCTTAACTTAGGCAGACCTTTGGTAACTACTGTAGATTTTAGTGGCTATTCTGGAAAGGTCAAATTCTTTAAGAAAAGAACACAGGTCACTTAGATAGAACAAAATTGTTGTTGTTGTTAGGTGCTGTTGAGTTGGTATCTGACTCATAACGCTCCTATGTACAATAGATGAAACATAATTGTCAGTACTTCTCTGCTATTCATAGGGTTTTCAATGGCTGTTTTTTTTGGAGTAGGTTGCTGGTTCCTTCTCCCAAGCTTATGGTACCTTGTGTTCTCAGGTAGTCTCCCATCTGAGTACTAACCAGGCCCAATACTGCTTAGCTTCTGAGATCTGATGGGATGGGATAACATAGTGGTATGGCTGCAGGCTAGAATTACATTAGATCCACTTAAACTGATCCTGACAATATGTCTCCATATAATCTAAGTTGTTCTACCTGGTAGAACAATTTGGAGTAGAGAAAAACAACATAAGCTAGAGCCTCAACAATATATTATGCAAATCCAGCATTAAATTTAAAAAATACTACACAAGGATAATCTATATATTACAGAGGTAGACAAATTTCAAAATAAAACTTATTCTCATAATATTGAGATAAAATGGGCTAAATGGAATAAAATGTTGAGATTCTAAAGATTTGGATTCTATTAATATATCAATTTTCTATTCTTGAACTTCAAAATGCCCAAGCAATGAACAAGTTGAATGAGTTTAAGTGCAGACTAGAACTGAGGATAGGATTACAAAATCCACACATGTCAATATAAATACCAAAGCTAATGCAAAAGAAGAAAACCAAAAGCTGTTAGAGAAGTGTGGAATACAACTATAGAGAAAATATTAATCAATGAGTAATTAGAATCAAGGAGGGAATGGAGAGAGAGAATGGGCAGAAATACTATTTGAGGAAAGCAAATTGGCTGGAATTATCCATACTTCATTAAATACCTTCCTTCAGATTAAAAAACCTCAGAAAACTCTAATTATATCAACTTTATCTGTAAGGAAACTTAAACACACCAAGGACAAATTCACATAAAATAAAGATAAAGGAAGTATTCTAAAAGTAATTCTGGGTATTAGAATAAGAAAAAAATTACTAAAGAAAAATTAAAAAGGTATGTGAAGAGGATGGAATTGGGCTCACCTGATCCTCTTCCCAATGGGCACATAGATTAATATACTTTTTCTGCTTTTCATCATTATTTGTCTGTTTAATTGGCATACTGAGGATGGGGTGTGGCTGAGCCTAAATCCTGGAATTGGAGCATCACCTTAAAATCCAGTAACAATTGTGGTTAGCCTAGCCAGAAAAATACACCTTTTCTTTGCTGTTAAATCCCTTTAGTGAGTTGATACTGGGCAGAGAGAAGAGGTTAAAATGATCCTATGCAGCTGCTGAAATCATCTTTATTCCTGGGAATTTTTTTAAAAAAATATTTTCATGGGTCTCAGTTGCTTTTCACAATTATTTAGAGAGGCATAGAAATGAATATTTGGATTCTTCAGGCCTGAAATTTAAATCTTGTGTCCCCTCAGTTTTTGGATCCCAACACTTGCTGTTAGATGCCATCGAGTTGGGTCCAATACATAGCAACTTTCGTAGGGTTTTCAATGGCTGCTTGTTTCAGGAGTGGATTGCCTCATCTTTCTCCCATTTTGGTGGTGCTGGGAATTGAAGCCTGGTCCTCAGAGACTACATAGCAGTGCTCTACCCACTGATCTGAACTCCAGCCCGATCCCAAGACTAGTTTATATTTATGTGGAACATATAGTAGTTGGCCTTCAGAATATTTCTGCAAGGTTATTCACACAGTCCAACTCTTTACCATAGGGGGGAGAGTAGTAGCATTGCTTTGTTATCTTGCCCATCCTCAATAAAAAGGCTTTATTACATAGATAATATAATGCTGCCAGTGGCACGATAGAAAGACAGGAAAATTAAGGGACATTGGAAGGGTGGAATAAAAGCCCAAGATCTGGTTTAACTATTGCTAAGAGGCAAGAATTTTGGCATAACTACCAAGAGAACTGCTGTAAAGACTGCCTACATAGAGATATTAGTTTTAAAAATATTTCAGATGAAAATGTTGAAATAGCAATAAGCAAAATGTGTGTGACCTTTGAGCCTAACTTTACTTTCTCTTCTGTTTGCAGTCCACATGTGCCTAGATGATTTCATTGTGACTCTTTCCTCATCTGTATACCTATATATACAGTGCATGTCTTAGACTACCCTATAGTCTCATTTTAATAAAGAGAAGTTCCTTAGATAGAAAATGTATCAAGGACATTTCTACTTAACCTTTTAAGTTGACCAGACACTGTAACTTCTTATTTTGACCGATTTTGGCCTATTTTTTTTTCCTAACTGGAACTTCTGTCTCATTTCTAAACCCTAACAGTGCACCTACTAAAGTCATTTCACAATTTTATTTACAAAAGAAGAAATTCTTTAAGACAGAAATAAAGGTAAACCAGCTCATTGTTTTGCTTAAAACATTGAATTGGGTTGTGAATTATACCCTTTGAGCAATGTAGTTTAAAAGTCTACAAAATCACATATATAATTATAGTTCAGACATGTAACTGTGAATCTCTCCCTTGAGAAGTCAGAGTCCATATCTTGGTTATGTACTATGATTCTTTTCTAAAGCAATTTTATCTCTGGAGAAGCCCACGTCCATGTCTTGGATGTGTGCTATTATTCTTAAGCATCTCTTTTTCTCTCTGAATGCCCATGCTTAAATCTAAAAGTATGTGCTGTCTCGGTACAGCACTTGCAAAGCATGCAACCACGAGGCCCTGTGTTCCACCCCCAGTACTGCAGGAAGAAAAAAAGTATATACTGTCTCTTAACCCTAATTATTATAGATCATAATTGGAAGTGAATGAATGAGTACTAAGATAGAAACAAAGGTGGTACAGTAAACTACAGTAGTAATTTTCTATATATTTATTAACAGACTCTGAAAATAAGTTAAAGTTGGCCGGTATCTGTATCCCAAAGTCAAGGCAATAAGTACCAGGAGATCTGATTCCTGTGGTTTCTTTGATTCCCAAAGACTAAATGCTATTCTCATTACTGGCTATACGGACCAGTAAATTGTTTTCCTTTTTTGTCTTAAGCGTAGCTCGAGTAAGAATACTACTTTCATCTATGACTATTCTCGCAATACTTATGATATCAAACGGCATTTAGTTTTGTAAAAGAAGAAAAAAGCTAAGAAACCTTATAACGTAAATATGACATCTGAGCTGTTCTTAGAAAGCAGTCACCAAGTTTGTTTTCTCCTTATGACTAACCATCAAGTACTCCATGTGTTGTAAGACCCAATATGCTGATGAAACCAGCATCCCACATCACCCTTAAATTCCTCATGCTTCCCAAAGGCTATCAAGGTTTTATTTTAGTTTGTATTGTAAACTATTTTAAACAAGTTTAAAGTTAGATGCTTCTTTTACATATCACTTGCACTAGATTTTTTTCCCAGCCACAGGATAACTTAAACAGACTTTCTAAATTAGCAAAGGGAGGAAGGAGAGAAAGTAATAGCTAACCCTGCTGAAAAATAACCTCTTTACCTTGTGATTTCAGCTGCTCATGATTTCTAAGTAAAACAGAAGTATTTTGCATTGCCTTTACTGAGAATTTGTTGTTGGTACCATCATATGTGTCAATCACTGCCTAGAGACAAAAATTAGCTGGATGAATGAAGTGAATGAGTGAAGACTTCTATTTAACAAAAGTAATTAACCCAAACTAATGGAAAGAACAGTAGTGCACACAGGGTGTACCCTTATCAAATGTATAACGTACAACTATCAAATTTTAGATGTGTCAAAACGGATAGCATAACATTACTCAACATGTTTTTTAACCATTTTTAAGCTGTCTTATGTTCCCATTTTCAAACACCCGATTCTAGCTCCTTATCCCTCCTTGTTTTTGACTTCTCACAATTGGTTTTGTGCCGTATGATCAATTCCCTACTTTATAACCAGACTTTCTAATGACTTCTGGCAGCTGAAATCACCAAGCAAAAAGGGCAAACAAAAAGGATTATGAATTATCACATTTCATGTTATTTAGGTAAATATGCCAAAGTTCTGAAGTTCAAAAGCACTCCAGGAACTACTTTAA
>VMDO01016148.1:0-48756 GCA_007922755.1 Pedetes capensis | reverse complement strand
CTATTATTCCTCCCTCCTTCCCTCCCTCCCTCCCTCTCTCCTTTCTTTTTTTCTCTTTCTTTCTTTCTTTCTTTCTTTCTTTCTTTCTTTCTTTCTTTCTTTCTTTCACTTGAGGGCAGGACTGAACCCATGGCCTCACACATGCTTTGCAAGCACTCTACCACTGATCTACACCCCTAGCCCCCTTTTTAAGATTTTTTTTTTTAATCTCAAGACAGGGTCTTGCCAAATTGCACAGGCTGACCCTGGTCTTGAACTCTCAGTCCTCCTGCCTCTACCTCCCGAATTGCTGGGATTATAGGGGTGTGCCATTACACCCAACTATTTCTTTAATTTTCAGTGAGCATCAATGGCAGTTGAACAGCTGATTGTGTATTAAAGCCATTTTTAAAACTTGATTTTCTGTCTATAAGTAATCTACAAAGAACACAAAAAAACAAAAATTAGGATCTAATCATGTAGTGGAGCAGTGGCACCCGTGTGTGTTTATGTGTGTTTTTAAACTGTAAGCATTGATTTACTGATCTCTGAATATGGAGATCCCCATAGCCACATCAAGAATATTTTTGCTTCGAAGGGTGAAACAATGAGTCAGGGGCAGTGGTGCACGCCTGTAATCCCAGGAACTTGGGAGGCAGAGGCAAGAGGATCTTGCATTCAAGGCCAGAGTCAGCCTGTGTAACCTAGCGATACCATGTCCTAAGATAAAAAAAAAAAAAAAAATTAAAAGGGGCTAGGGGTGCAGCACAGGGGGAGAGCACTTAAAAAGTATGTATGAGGGCCTGGGCACAGCCCCCCAGGATCACAGAAAAAGAAAAGAAAAGAAAAAATGGTGAAACAATGGTTCCACTTCCTCATACTGCAAAATATATATATATATATATATATATAAAACATATTCTATTTAATAATGATAAAGTATAGTTCCAAAGGTGAAATAAAGTAGTACTACTTTGATAACCATATTATATGAAAGTTACATTTAGATTATATTTAGATGTTTATCTCTTTGTAAGCTGAAATAAAATATAATCACACTTCATTTTTAAAGCATCATTAGGAGAATAAATTCTACAAGTGAATTTTCCAGATAAGATTATCCCATTTAAATGCCACATGGGGCAAAAGTAGGTGAACTGTCATTTAAAGTGTGTAATTTACTTACTCTCTCTGGAAAGAGCATACTGGTGCTAATATAATGTTTTCTTGCTGAGATCTGTGGACATGATAGGGACCTTCAGGGATACTGAGGTTGAGGTGCATGACCAGAACCTTTGTGTGTCTGTGTGTCTGTGTGTCTGTGCACATGTGTGTGTTCCCCCTTCTCATGAAGGACAGGTTCTAACACTACCTTCCATGTCAACCAAGTAAATACTCAAAAGGATTAGAATTGTGTCCTAATTTAGAGTAAATTAACTGTGAAGATAGTACAATAGTTAAGTTCATAGACTTTGTGACATCTTGTTCAAGATCACAAACACTTGTTTATTTTAGCTTCTATTTGAGTAAGGGTTTAGGTTAAGTGAGGGGTTAATGCAGTGAATATTTGTATTAGAATTTCTACCAGAAATTGATAAGACTTGTCACTGAGTACTTCTTTATATTACTTTGAGAAATTGAACCTACTTCTGGGTGCTCATATATATATATATATATATATATATATATATATATATATATATATATGTATGTATATATGAAAAGATAACCTCTGTCTCCCCACCCTCTTGGTACTGTGGATCAAACCCCAGGGCTTGCACATGCTAGGCAAGCATTGTAGTATTGAGTTACACCCTCAGCCCTACATCAATAATTCTTAATGTTCTAGAAAGGGATATATATATCTGGCATTTGTCAGTTTGCCTTCTGGTGCATAAACTTTGAAAAATTTGTAAGTCACAGTGAACTGTGTAGTTTTTGTTATTTTGGTTTCGTTTTTGTGGTGCTGGGGATTGAACCCAAGATCTCAGTGCATGCTAAAATCACTCTACCAACTGAATTAAACCCCAAGCCCCTGCTGTAGGTTTTCTATAAACATTTTACAACATTAAAATGATAATTTTAAGTATCGTACTCATTTCTGCTTTTTCAACCAAGATCTTGGTGAGAGTAACCAGATACTTGAGTATAAAATTCAGATATTTCCATCCCCAAAATGTTATTTTCCATTTTAAATGCAACTAATAAGGTCTTCTTCTTTTGAGAAAATATACTAATTTAACTAGTAAATTAGATTTTATATTCCATTTATTAAGTTGGATCTTACTTTAATTACATGATTTTTTTTCAGTACTAGGGGGTTGAGCCCAGGTCTTTATGCATGCTTTGCAAGTGCTCTACCACTGAGCTGCACTCCTCCCTACCCACTTTTTATTTTTTATTTCAGTACTGGTGGGTTGAACCTATAGCCTCACACTTGCATTCTTTGCAAGTGCTATACAACTGAGTTGTACCCCTAGCCCATTTTTTTACTTCCTTTTATTTTGAGATAGGGTTTCACTAAATTATACAGATTGCCTCTAGCCTTGAACTTGCCATCCCCCTGCCTTCGCCTCCTGAGTCATTGGGATTACAGGCCTGAGCCATTGCACCCACCTACATGATGTTTTAATTTAACATTTTTGTTTTATGCTGGGCACTGTGGTGCATGTATGTAATTCCAGTGACTCAAGGCAGGAGGATTGCAAGTTCAAAGCCAGAGGCAGCCTGCGCACCTTAGCAAGACCTTATTTCAAAATATAAATGTGTAAATAAATAAATAAATAAATAAATAAATAAAGTAGTTTGCAGCTCAGCAGTAGAGCACTTGCCTGGCATGCACAAAGCCTTGGGTTCAACCTCCAGTCGTGCAACAAAAAAAGTTTATTTTTCTTTTTATTATATACTAGGATAGAAAGCTTTATCAAACATGACAGTGTTTTGCACTATTCCATATAAAGCAGGATTTTTGTCTACTATTTTAATTGTTTGGACTGAATAATAATGAACTACTTGGATATTTCTTGTGCAGTTTTACATGACTTCAAGGGAAATCAGGCTGAGACAAAAGATGAAACATGAAAAAGACAGGTAAGTTTAAGAGCTATGCCCTGAACGCTCTTTCTAGCTTGCTTACCCTAGGTATAGACAATACCTTAGAAGTCAGTTTTTCTGTCAATAAATAGAATACATTGTTGCTGTTGTTAGGTGCTGTTGAATCAGGTCTGACTCATAGCGACCCTCACAGAGTTTTTAATGGCTGATTTTTTTGTGTGTGTGAGATTGCTCTGGGAGTGGATTGCCAAGTCCTTCTCCCAAAATAGAAATAGAGTGGGAGATAATCGTTGTAAGTACAATAATTAGGTTCAATAGCCTTTTAAAGAATTTGCTTTCAAATATTATTTGTGCCATTCAGTTTTTGTGACTTTTGTTTTTGTTATTCTCCTCCCTTTCCAAGCCCAGCAGGTATGCGTACTTGGGAACAACCCCAAAGGTCATAGCTACAAGTACCTTTATTATGATTATGATTATTTTATTTCTTTTTTGCATTTTTGAGACAGGGTCTCATTATGTAGCCCAGATTAGCCTTGAGGTCATGATCTGCCAGCCTCAGCCTCCCAAGTGCTGGGATGATAGGCATGTGCCACCTTACCCAGCTCTACACGTACCTTTAATAATACCCTATACTGTCCAGTGGTTTTGAGAAATATGATGAACCAGAAGGATTTGAAAAGCATTAAGAAAAGCAAAAGCACTGTGTTCCTTCTAGAATTACAAACTGGAAGTGACTAAGTGATGTTTAATTCTTTGTCTAAAGATTGCTGCTCTCTGACCACTATAGTCAGCGAATCTTACAAGCATACAGTTTGATGAATGAACTGTTATCTGAATCAATACAACTACCAGCAACTGCACAGAAACTATTGCCTAATAAACCCAGCATTGCTCAGCATTGCAGACACCAATGCTCTCCTTCTCCAAAGAGGTAAGACAAGGTTTGGTGTATCATTTGGCAGAATAACATTAGTCTTATTAAGAAGAAATGTAGCACTTTTGTGACCCAGGTTTAGTGTATTTGTACCTACCCTGCTTTCAGTTATAATGATAAAGTGAAGAAAAATACAGTCCTATAATTATGAGCTCTTTATAAATTTATATACTCACCCAGGAAAAAGGAAGAAATGGTATTAAACTTCTAGCTGAGCACTTCAGTATACCTGAAGTATGAAGTTTGGTATCTGGTCCTTTTTTCTTTAGTTTCTGTTAAGATTTGCTTTTGTAATTTGTCTCTTAACTACTGTCCTTGTTTCTACAGCTGTCATCTTCCCTCTGGCAGAAATAACTGGCACCCACCAAATTGCCACTTGTCCTGCTGCCCTCCTGCTCTGCCCTGTTATGTCCATCCAGTACCTGAAATTAATCACCTGCACTGGGTTTGGATATGCAGGAACTAATTAAATATAGAATGCTGCTAAAGTACCCAAGTGTAAAATTTCTTACATACACCAAACATGAACTTATCTGTTGGTGATCCATATGATGAACAGGAATTGGCAGCACTGTGTTGTTAAAACTTACCACCTTTGAAAAAATAAATGATTAGAATTATAAACATAATTATATAACTTAAGAACCTGGGAAATGCTACCAAAAAAACATAGTATGTAGTTTGGATTTTACTCAGAATAACAGAGATTCTTCTGGAGTCTTTTCCTAGAATAAAGCAGGGAATTATATACATAAATAGCTACCAAATGATGGAGAATTTGAAATGCATAGAAAGATAATTAAAATTTCTTTGACAAAGAATGAGTGAGAATTGAGGTATGACATACAAAGGATAATCTGTTGTAGGTTATATTATACATCACCTGTAACACTGAGTTACAGAATAGACAATGTCAAGTTAATGTATTAACCTGGGCTATAATTTAGTTCTATTGCATTTTTGAAATATTTTTTAGAGAATTGAGGTATGACATACAAAGGATAATCTGTTGTAGGTTATATTATACATCACCTGTAACACTGAGTTACAGAATAGACAATGTCAAGTTAATGTATTAACCTGGGCTATAATTTAGTTCTATTGCATTTTTGAAATATTAAACACTGAAGAGAGACTTAGAAATGTAAATATTTGTATGATTTCTACTTCAGTGAGAATCTACGTGGGCACAGTTTTCCAATAAATCGACCTACAGGAGTAAGACATATATCCAAACCAAGTCATACCCCCAAGGGGAAACCTCTTGGGCAACCTTCAGGCTCACTTTGGCCACGTGGTAAGACTCAAAGCTCTGTTAGCTTGTGTGATTTGGACCTATTCCTTCGTGTCTCCAAAGTTATGGGGTTTTTTAGTAAAAGCTATAAAATATGGGCTGGGATTTAGTTCTATTGGTAGAGCACCGCTCTGCAGTCTTTGAGGTCCCAGGTTCGATTCCCAGCACCACAAAAATGGGAGAAGGATATGGCAATCCACTCCCAAGGCAATCCCAAAACAATTAGCCATTGAAAACTCTATGAGAGTCGCTGTGAGTCGGACACAAGAGTCAGACATGACTTGATGGCACCTAACAACAACAACAAAATCTTAGTGAAAAAGAGTTCTGATTTCAACAGAATGTAAGGGATTGATAAAGACTTAACTTTACCAAGATTATGTTCTATTGCTTAGAAGTAACAAGTCCCTAGGAATCATTTTAAATTAATGTCTCTTTGTAATAGAATTTGAACAGTCAGTGAGTTAGATATAACTTATTTGAGAGGTTTTTTCTTAGTTTGGAAATCAGACTAAAGATGTAGGCGTTCATACAAATCAAGTTTTGATAGATTATAGGATCACTATATCACAAGAGCCTACATCTGTACCACTGTGGTGTCCTGTCCCATCAGATCTCGGAAGCTAAGCAGGGTCAGACCTGGTTAGTAATTGGATGAGAGACCGCCAGGGAACACCAGGTGCTGTAGGCTTGGGAGGAGTACCCAGCAGCCCACTCCCAAAAAACAAGCAGCCATGGAAAATCCTATGAACAGCAGAGAAGCATTGACAATAGTGTTTCGCCTGTAGGATCACTATGAGTTGGACACTGACTCAACAGCACCTAACAACAACAACATATCACAAGAGGAATGCTGAGAAGCTCACATTGAAATAATATTTTTACCTTTTGAAAATCTTTTTCCATATTTGAAGATATATTGTTGTTATTAGCCTTTTTTAGTTAATATTTGGGTTTTAAATACAAAAGTAAAAAGTATCTGTTTACATATTAAAAGTATGATAGTTAACATGTAATATAAATGTATACAGCTGGTAATGTATAACAACTAACTTAAGTGTCAGGTTCCATTTATTCTCTTTAATTACAAGTCTATGACTCATAATTACTTGTAAGTAAAAACATAGGTACTCTTATGTCCCCATTTTAAAGATAACAAAAACAAGGCAGAGACAGCTTTAAAAATTGTCCAAGATCAGACAGCTACAAAGTGGTAGCGCTAGGATTTAATCTCAGTCTAGGTCTAAGGTTTATGTACTTAGAACCTATACCTCAATATGCTGCATCAGTTCAGAAAATTGAAATTCCATAAATTCTAATCCTTTGATAAAACACTACATAGCTTGGTTAGCTCTTGTTTTTGACTGACAAATTACAATAAGAAAATATTGCTCTTTTTATTTCCCACCTGACACATTTGCCAAAATTAAAGAAATAGGTAAAATTGCAAGGTTTTAAAATCCTAAACTATGCTTTGTTAGGGGCTGGGATTTAGCTCAGTTGGTAGAGGGCCTCTCTGAGGTCCTGAGTTCAATTCCCACCACCGCAAAAATGGGAGAAGGATGTGGCAATCCATTCCCGAGGCAATCACCCAAAAATCAGCCATTGAAAACCCTATAAGGGTCGCTATGAGTCAGACCTGACTCTACTCAATGGCACCTAACAACAACAACATGCTTTGTTAATATCTGATGAAAAAGCCATGGATTATATGGAAATGTCTTCCTTTTATGTCTGTCCCATTTCAGTATTTTTTGAGACAGGGTCTCACTATATAGCCCAGGCTGGCCTCAGCTTCCTAAGTGCTGGGAACACAGGCTTATGCCACCACACCTAACTATCAGGCCTTTATTATTACCTTGCACTCTGCCTGTGTCTGTGAGCTCAGACACCCTTAGTGGCCTGCACACCCATACACATACATCTGTACCTTCAGGCTGTCTTCAAAGTGTCCCCTCTGCCTCCTTAGCCTCCTTTCTCCAGGTAATCTATTCTGCATACCAGCTTCTCTTCCAACTAAGTGCCATATTTTTGTATTTCCATTCCTTAGATGAAAGCCTTCTTTACTCTTGAATTTCTCAATTCTATGTCTTTGAAAACATCCCTGAGCTTTTTTCTTTTCTTTCTTTTTTTCTTTTTTTTTTGAGACAAGGTCTTGCTGTCCTTCCTAGAGAGCCTAAAATTCACAATATGGCCTTACAGGTGTGTGCCAACATACCTGGTTTAGACATCTCTAATCTTAATTTTTTAGTTCTTTAAACCTAATATATTTACTTTTAAATCCTATATTCTCATTTCTGAACTGAGACTAATACTTAACTCACAAGCTTGTTGTGAAGATTTATGGCAAATAGTGGCTTAAGTAGTTATTTTTCTGTTCTTTACACTCTTAATCTCTATACTTCATTTCTGAAGCACTATAACAACAGATCTTATGCTATGGTTGTAAACTTTTTGTGGCCTATGCGAGACTAAATTATTTTGGGGTAGCAATACTTTCTTCCTCATCTCTGTTGCCACTTATGTTGAGCAAATGAAATACTTGACTAATTGGCTAAATGAAAAGTGACTATTTACTTTTTTTTTTTTTTTTTTTTTTTAAGAAGGGTCTTATCACATAGCCCCAGCTGGCCTGGAACTCGCTGTGTAGGCCAGGCTGGTCTTGAACCTGCATCAGTCCACCTGACTGCTGGGACTACAGCACCATCACACCCAGCTTTATTTAGCTTTTTTGCCTAAAAATAACTATATGTAAACAACTTATTGTTCAAGGATATTAACAAGAGGACATTGCAGAATTTATACCATGTCAAATGGTACTACCATATGCCTGGCCATTATCCTTACTAACCTGTCACTTAGCTTCAGGAGAAGTCTAGGTTTTAGAATCACCCAGACCTAGGCTCCTATCTCAGCACTCCTGTCTACTTTGTACCTTCAGATGTTATTTAAAACCTAGCTCTCAGCTGAGTGCTATGGTACACACCTGTAATCTCAGCAGTTCAGGAGGCTAAAGCAGGAGGAACTCAAGTTCAAGGCCAGGCCAGTCTGTGCAACTTAATGAGACCCTGTTTCAGAAATAAAAGTGTGGGGGTTGCTGTTGTTGTTAGGTGCTTTCGAGTAGGTATCCGACTCATAGCGACCCTCATAGGGTTTTCAATGGCTGATTATTTCGGGATTGCCTCGGGAGTGGATTGCCAGGCCCTTCTCCCATTTTTGCGGTGCTGGGAATTGAACTCGGGGCCTCAGAGACTGCAGCGCAGCGCTCTACCAACTGAGCTAAATCCCAGCCCATGGGGGGTGCAGCCCAATGGTAAAGCACTTGCCTAGCATGTGTGAGGCCCTGGATTCAACCCAGTACTGAAGGGGAAAAAAAAACAAAACAAAAAACCTACCTCTCCTAGCACACACCTGTAGTCCCAGTTATTTGAGAGGCTGAGACAGGATGATCACTTGTGCCTACAAGTTCAGGGACTGACGGGGCAACATAGAGAGACCTCATCTCTCAATAAATAAATAAATAGACAAATAGTTAAATAAATAAATAACCTTCATAGAGTTGTTGAGGGTTGTAGGTATAACATTTTGCAAATGGTTGCTACTAATCTTTGAGCACAAGAATTTTTATCATTTTCCTTTAAATTTAACTTGGCATTTTATCTATGTCTTTACTGCTAATACCCTTATTATGTCTCTGTCTTTTCCACTTGCCACAAATGTTGTCAATACACATTTGCCATTTGAAAAAGGACCACAGTTGTGCCCTAAGGATACCAATTCTCAGAGTAGAGTTTCCCCTCTTCTGTTGTCTACACTTGTTTTGCTTTCTTGGTTCAAATCAGCCACCATCTATTGGGCCTCTACATCGACCCGGGATTGGTGATCAGTTTCAGAGCTGATCAAGAGAAATTTTCTGTCCTCAAAGAACTTATAGAATATGCATTAGTTACTTTTTCCTTGCTGTGAACAACATAAATACCTTAATGGGAAGAATTATTTTAGCTCACAGTTTCAAAGGGTTCCGTCCACGGTTGCTTGGCCCCAGGCGGTTGAGAAGAATGTCATGGCAGCACTAACATGTGGTAGGGGAGCTTCTTCACTTCCCTGTAGACAGGAAGCAGGCGGGGAGGGGACTGGGGACCTGGTGTTATAACCCTCAAAGACATGCCTCCAGTGACCTACTTCCTCTAGCTAAGCCCCACCTCCAAAAGTAGCACCACCAGCTGGTGACCTGGTGTTCATAACATGAGTCTGTGGGGAGTACTTCATATTCAAACCAGAACAGTATGATATGTGGAAAATCATGGATGCATCTGGAAAATTAAAGTGTGTCTGCCATTATAGCAACTGCCACCTTCACTATACAGAAAAGAAGTGGTGGAGCCAAGGCAGCGGTAAGAAAGTCTCCAGTCACCTTCCATAAAGGTAAGGGATAAATAACGAATAGAAAGTTCTTAAATTTAATGCTAAATGTTAATTATAAATCACTATTGTTGTTGTTGTTAGGTGCTGTCGAGTTGGTATCTGACTCATAGCGAGCCTCAGTACAACAGGCGAAACAATATTGTTGGTCGTTCTCTTGTGTTCATAGTGTTTTCAGTGGTGGATTGATTTTGGGGAGAGGGTTACCGGGGCCGTCTCCCAAGCCTGCAGCACCTGGTGTTCCTAGGTGGTCTCCCATCCAAGTACTACCCAGGCCCGACCTTGCTTAGCTTCCAAGATCTGACGGGATTGGATGCCACAGGGTTACAGCTGCAGGCAAATCACTCTTAGATATTTCAAATATAGATTTCAGAATGACAGGTTTATCAGCGTGGTGTGGTGCAGCGGTTCAGAAAAGAGGCTTTGGTATAAACTGTCTGCAATCCTAGTTTACTGCCTCCTCTGTAACTCCATTTATGTAAGCCTGTTCTCCCCTACAAAATACAGACTACACTAGTGAGGAGGTAAGTAGGCAGGGCAACTATTATCCCCATCTTACAGCTGAGGAGACTGAGGACAATAAAAATGGTAGCTAACAGTTATATAGCACTTACTTGTGCTACACATTGTGTTAACCCCGTAGTGCATCATTTCACATTAATGAGGTCTGTGGAGTTATCCCCATTTAAAGAAAAGAACTACATTTGGTTGAGATAGTAGTAAAGAGAAAACACTGATTTCTATGTACTCTTAAAATGATGAAAAATTGAAGTAATCAGTCTAGTCCAACTGTCATGCCTCTCTCTCCACCAATACCTCTTTTCTTTGTGGATCTATCTTTTGGTTTAATATATTTCTCTTCAGCTGTCTAATTTGCTATTTGACTTATGCACCAAGTTTTCAATATCAATGGATATATTGTCTAGTTCTGTTTGGACAAGTATGCATTAAAACCAAAGCTTCCAGTTATTAGGATCAATTTGAATGCTAAGTAGCATTATTTTTATAATCCCAAACTAGTTTTTTTCTTTCAAAGTCTCCAATTTTAATCTTTTGTAAATATTTTCTCTAGTTTAAAGTACTTAATAGTTTTTAAAAATTATTTTCTAAGCAAGTATCTAGCAAAGTCTAGTCTAGCAGATAAAATGCTCCCAGTTTTGTTTCTAAAAACGGGTACCACCATATATATTTACATTGTATCGTTAATGAGAGATTCAGAGATTCAGGGTTCTGTGTTCTTGAAGAGAATTACTATCTAGAACGAGGCCTTGTCCATAGAAAGCCCTAGGTTTTTGCTTCATTATTCAGTGGCTGCCTCACCTCTGAGAGCAGGATACAGGATATGACTCCATGTTTCCTGCTTGACTTTACGTGGCTAGACTGTGCTCATTAATTGATACTAGTAGGACAAGAGGAGGAATGACGTGGGGTTTTTGTTTGTTTGTATCTTTGTTTTTAGGGTGTCTGTTTGGTTGGTTGGTTTCATTTCGTTTGGTGAAATGGAGGTAATAGGTTCAGTTTTATCATTCAGCTTCAGATTTCTCAGGCTAGAATTTGCAGGCACTGTTTGGCAATCTGTTGTAAAGAAATCAAGTGCCATTTTACACTATTCTTCAGAGAAGTACAGGGAAGTACTATCTGATTTCTATAGTGAAGCTTCCTCTTGACATAGCACTTTCATCTTGGAAAGTTTTCACTAACCCACACAGGCTGAAGGGACAAGATGGGAAGAGATGTCGCATGCAAATAGTAACTAAAAGAGAACAGAAGTGGCTGTGTTTATTTCAGATAAAATCGACTTTAAGTCAGAAATTGTCACAAGAAACAAAGAAGGTCATTACTTAAAGGGCTCTCAGGCGCAGTGGCCCACACCTGTAATCCCAGCAGCTGGGGAGGTGGAGGTAGGAGGATCACAATTTTGAGACCAGAGGCAGTCTGTATAACTTAGCAAGATCCTGTCTCAAAAAGTTTAAAAAAAAGGGGGGGGGGCTAGGGTGCAACTTAGTGGTCCAGCACTTCCAAAGCATGCAAGCACCAGGTCCTGGGTTCAACCCCCAGTACCCCCCCCAAAAAAAAAGAAAAAAAGAAAAAAAAGGATAAAGGGCTCAATTCATCAAGAGGACATAATAATTGTAAATATAGATGCATGCAGTGTCAGAGAACCCGAATACATAAAGCAAATATTAATGCATACAAAGGGAAAAATAGCACGTTAAACAAAAGAGACCAAACAGATACATACAGAACTTTTCATCCAACTGTAATGGAATACACATTCTTCTCTAATACACATGAAACTTTCTCCAGGATAGAACACATTGTAGGCCATAAAACAAATCTTTACAAATTTAAAATTTTTTAAAGATTGAAATCATAACAGGTTTTGTGTGTGTATATGCTTTGGGGGAGTGGGGCTGGAGATTGAAATGACAGGCTTTGCACACCCTAGGTGAGCACTCTACCCCTGAGCCACATCTCTAACCCACAGCAGATACTATTTTTGACCACAGTAGGATGAAACTTAAAATCAATAATAGGAAGTATTTTGGAAAATTCAAAAATATGTGAAAATTAAACAGCATGCTCCTCATCAACCAATGGATTAAAGAAGAAATCAAAGAGAAAATAAAAATATCTTGAGACAAAAGAAAATGGAAATACAACATACCAAAATCTATGGGATGCCTCCAAAGCAATTCTAATGAGGAAATTTATAGCAATAAATGCCTACATTAAAAAAATATGAAAATTTTCAAATAAGTAACCTCAAGTAAAGTAAACCTTAAGGAGCTAGCAAAAGAACAAGAAACTAATCCCAAAGTTATAGCAGAAGGAAGGAAATAAAGCCATAAGAAAAAAATCAATAAACCTAAGATTTTTGAAAAAAAATAAAACAATTGACAAACCCTAAGCTAGGCTAAGAAAAAAAGAGAGAAGACTCAAGTATATAAGATCAGAAGTCAAAGAAGAAACATTATAACACTTCAAATAAAAGGGATCACAAAGGACCATTATGAATAATTATATACCAACAAATTTGATAACCTAGAGAAAATGGATAAATTCCTAGAAAAATACAACTTAACCTAAGTTGAGTCAGGAAGAAGAAGGAAGCCTGGATAGATGAATAACAAAGAAATTCAAATTGTGTTAGACTTTTCATTGCTGTGACAAAACACCTGAGAAAAACAACTTATAAGAGGAAAGATTTATTTTGGCACATAGTGTCAGAGATTTTAGTCCATGGTCATCTGATTCCGTTTCTTTTGAGCATATGGCAAGGCAGAGCAAACCCGCTCTTCCCCTGGCAGCCAGGTAGCAGATAGAGCAAGAAAAAGAGTCCAGGGAACAAGATACACCCTTCAAAAGCATGCTCCCAGTGACCTACTTCCTCCAGCCAGGTGCTGTCTCCTAATAGCACATTCAGCTATGAATTCATCAATGGATTAATCTGTTGATGAAAGTAGTGCCTCCACCATCCAACTACCTTTCAAAAGCTATTGGCTGGGAAACCTTTAACACATAAATTTTCACAGAAATTTTTAGGTCCAAAGCATAGCAGAAATAGTAATGAAAAACCACCCAACTCAGAAAGTGCAAGAACCTGATGGCTGTACAGCTATACGGCTGAATTCTACCAAAGCCCCTTTTCTTTTTTTTTTTTTGGCAACATGCCCTCAACTTTATTACCCACTTGCTGATCTCCTCCCCCCTGCTTTCTGATCTGCTAGTACTTTCCTTTCTTAGATAGGTATGATGGGTCCTTTTAAAATATCAAAATATTTATAATTACTTTTCTTCCTTAAGATAGGGTTAGTTCCCACTTATGAGTGAAAACATGGTGTTTCTCTTTTTGAATCTGGGTTAATTTGCTTAAAATTATGTTCTCCAGTTCCATCCATTTTGCTGCAAATGACATAATTTCGTTCTTTATTCCTGAATAATATTCCTTTGTGTATATATACCACAATAATTCATTCCACTACTCTATGGACATCTTGGGTGATTCCATACTCTTGTGATGGTGAAGAGTGCTGCATTAAATATGGAAGTGCAGATGTCCCTGTGGTTTGATGAGTTTCCTTCCTTTGGGGAACCCTCCTCAGGAGTGGGATAGCTGGGTCACATGGCTGTTCTAGTCTTTGTTTTCTAAGGTACCTCCATATTGATTACCAAAGTGGCTGAACTAATTTACAATTCCACCAGCATCATCCTCACCAGTATTTATTATTTGTTTTGTTAATCTTGGCCATTCTTCCTGGAGTGAGATGGAATCTTAGTGTTGTTTTGATCTGCAT
Source organism: Pedetes capensis (assembly GCA_007922755.1). NCBI lineage: Eukaryota > Metazoa > Chordata > Mammalia > Rodentia > Pedetidae > Pedetes > Pedetes capensis. The sequence continues at coordinate 34,775 of VMDO01016148.1, read as the reverse complement.
TTCCCTAATGGCTAGGGATATTGAGCATTTTTTCATGTGCTTATTGGCGATTCATGTTTCTTCTTTTGAGAACTGTCTGTTCAGTTCCATTGCCCACTTATTGGGTTATTTCTTATTTTGATGTTTGATTTCTTGAGTTCTTTGTACATTCTAGAAATTATTCCTCTGTCATATACATAGGATGCAAAGATTTTCTCCCATTCTGTGGGCTCCTCCTTTACTCTATTGTTTCCTTTGCTGTACAAAAGTTTTTTAGTTTTATGTAATTCCATTTGTCAATTCTTGGTGCCATTTCCTGGGCAACTGGGGTCTTGTTAAGGAAATACTTGCCAATGCTTTTGTATTAGACCATGTTCTCTATCTTGTCTTCTAGTACTTTTAAGGTTTTTGGCTTCATGTTGAGGTGTCTGATTCATTTTGAGTTGACTCTCATACAGATTGAGATATGGGTCTATTTTCTTTCTTCTGCAAATTGATGTCCAATTTTCACAACACTGTTGAAGAGTCTGTCTTTTCTCCAGTGAACATCCTTAGCCCATTTGTCAAACATCAGATGGTTGTAGTTCTGTGGGTGTATCTCTGGGTCTTTCATTCTGTTCCATTGATTTTTTGTTTCTTAATCCAGTTGGTCAGTTGATGTCTTTTGAATGGTGAGTTGAGACCGTTTACATTTCAGGTAATTATTGAGAAAAACTTTATTATTAAGCATCATTTTGACGTTTGATTCTGCTCTGTGGTTCATATTTAGCTTATTGTATTCATTAATTCCTTTTATATCTTTATTTCATTCCTTTGGTCTTGCCTTTGTGCATGTCTTGTTTCTCCTGTATGTGGTGTTTCATTAAGCATCTTCTGCAATGCTGGGTTGGTGGTCATGAATCACTTAAACTTGAAAATATCATGGTATATGTTAAATTCTATGTTTATTTTAAAAGATAGCTTTGCTGGGTAAAGTAATCTTGGTTGGCAGTTTTTCAAGACTTGAATGATGTGTAACCATGCTTTCCTTGTGTTTAACATTTTTGAGAAGTCAGCTGTTATTCTCATGAGCTTGCCTTTGTAAGTGAGTTGGAATTTCTCTCTTGCAGCTTTTAAAATATGTTCTTTGCACTCTAGATTTAGCATTCCAATTACAATGTGCCATGGAGAGGATCTGTTCTGGTCTACTCTACTTGGAGTTCTGGATACTTCTGTGGTATAGGTTTCTATTTCTTCCCTTATATTTGGGGAGTTTTCAGCTACTATTTCATTGAAAAGATTGCCTATCCCCCAGTGTTATCTTCAGCTCTTTCACAAACCCCTGTACTCACAGGTTGAACCTCTTCATTTTATCAAAAACATCTTAAAGTATTGATCATAATGCCTTATCTTTCTATCTTTCTTGGTATCTGAATAGATAAGATCTTCAACTTCTTCATCAGTATCAGAAATCTCTTTTTCAGCTTCATTCAGTCTGGATACTGAAGATTCTACTGTAATTTTAAGTTGATTTACTTTGTTTTATAATTCTAGAATTTCTGTTTGATTCTTCTTCAGGATCTCAGTTTCTTTTTACTGAAATTGAAACCATTCCCTCTAAAATCAGAAACAAGACAAGGATGTCCACTCTCTCTTTTCTTATTCAGTGTTGTCATTGAAGTCCTAGCAAGAGCAATCAGGCAAAAAAAAAAATACAGATAGGGAAAAAAAAATACAGATAGGGAAAGAAAAGGTCAAATTATCCTTATTCACAGATGACATGATCATGTACCTAAAGGACCCTAAAAATTCCTCTAGAAAACTTAGAGCTAATTAGCTCCCTCAGCAAAGTAGCAGGATACAAAATTAACACTCAAAAATCAGTAGCCTTCCTTTACACCAGTAGTGAATAGAAAGAAAAGGAAATCAAGACAACAATCCCATTCAAAAATTATTTAGTAATCTATCTAACCAAAGAGTTCTACAAGGCAAACTTCAAAACATTAAAGAAAGAAATAGCAGAAAATGCTAGAAGATGGAAAGACCTCCTTGCTCATGAATCCAGAGAATTAATAATGTGAAAATGGCTATACCACCAAGAGCAATTTACACATTTAAAGCAGTCCCCATCAAAATTCCAATGACAGACTTTATAGAAACAGAAAAAACAATGCTAAAATTCATATGGAAGCACAGAAGACATGTATAGCCAAAACAATCCTAAGCAGCAAAAATAGTGTAGGAGGTATCACAATTCCTTACTTCACAATATACCATAGGGCCATAGTGGCAAAACCAGCATGGTAGTGGCACAAAAATAGGTATGAAGATAAATGGAACAAAATTGAAGACCCAGAGATACACCCACAGAACTACAGCCATTTGATCTTTGGCAAAGGGGCTAAAGATGTTCACTGGAGAAAAGACAAAGGGGCTAAAGATGCTCACTGGAGAAAAGACAGCCTCTTCAACAAATGGTGATGGGAAAATTGAATATCCATTTGTAGAAAAAAGAAAATGGACCAGTATCCATTAATCTGTATGAGAGTCAACTCAAAGTGGATCAAGACCTCAACATGAAGCCAAAAACCTTAAAAGTACTAGAAGACAAGATAGAGAACATGCTCTAATACATAGGCATTGGCAAGTATTTCCTTAACAAGACTCCAGTTGCCTAGGAAATGGCACCAAGAATTGACCAAAAAAGCTTCATTTCATGAAAATTTAACCCAGGACCTCATACATGCTTTGCAAGTGCTCTACTACTGAGCTGTATCCTGAACTCATTTAAAAAAAATTTTTTTTTTATCTTGATACAGGGTCTCACTAAGTTACACAGGCTGCCTTTGGCCTGAAACCAACAATCCTCCTGCCTCTGCCTTCCATGTAACTGGGATTACAAGCATGAGCCACCATATTTGGTCTCATTTTCTTTATCTGTTTATCTGTTGATGGAAACCTAGGTTGATTCCATATCTTGGCTATTCTGAATAGTGCTGTAGTAAACATGGATGAGCAGGTATCACTATTGTATGTTAAGTTATATTCTTTCAGATATATATCAGGAGTGGTATAGCTGGGTCATATGGTAATTCTATTTTTAGTTGTGTGAGGAACCTCCATACTGACTTTCATAGTGGATTCACCAACCTACATTCCTACTAGCACTGTACTAGAGTTCCCTTCTTCATACCTCCTCGCCAGTATTATTTCTTGTTTGGTTGATGCTTACCATGCTGACTGGGGTAAGATGGTATCTCAGTGTGGTTTTGATTTGCACTTCTCTGATGGCTAAGGATGTCGAGCATTTTTTCATATGTGTATTAGCTATTGTACTTTTTTCTGAGAACTGTTCAGTTAATTTTCCCAGTTTTTTATTGGATAACTTGTTTTGGTGGGGTTTTTTGAGCTCTTTATATATTCTAGATATTAATCCCCTGTGTGATGTATAGCTGGGAAATATTTTTTTCCCATTCTGTAGGCTCTCTCTTTGTTAATTGTCTTCTGTGTGCAATAGCTTTTTAATTTCATGCAATCCAATTTATCAATTCTTGTTATTGTTTCCTATACTATTGGAGTCTTTTTCAGAAAGTCCTTTCCTATACCTATGACCTGATGTGTTTCCCTATATTTTTCTCTAACAGATTTACAGTTTCAGGTCTAACATTAAGGTCTTTGATCCATTTTGAACTGATTTTTGTGCAAGTTGAGAGAGAGGGATCTAATTTCAGTCGTCAACATGAGGATATCCAATTCTCCCAGCACCATTTATTGAAGTTCTCCAACTTATGTTTTGGCACCTTTGTTAAACATTAGCTGGCTATAGCTGGAGGGGGTTATTTCTGGATCCGCTATTGTATTCCATTGGTGGGCATGTCTGTTCTTATGCCAATACCATGCTGTTTTTGTTACTGTGGCTCAGTAGCATAATTTCAAATCAGATAGTATGATACCCCATGCATTGCTCTTTAGCTCAGGAGTGCCTTGGTGATTTGAGGTCTTTTGTGCGTCCATATGAATTTTAGAATTTTTTTTTATTTCTATGGTGAATGTCATTGGAATTTTGATGAGGATCACATTGAATATGTAGATTGCTTTTGGTAATATAACCATTTTCATAATGTCAATTCTGATCCATGAGCATGGGAAGTCTTTCCATCTTCTGTCTCCTTCACTTTCTTTCTTCGGTGTTTTAAAGTTTTCATTGTAGAGATCTTTTACCTCCTTGGCTAGGTTTATTCCTAGGTATGTTATTCTTTTCAAAGCTATTGTGAATGGGATTGTTTTCCTGATTTCCTTTTCAGGCTGTTTTTTATTGGTATATAGAAAAGCTACTGGTTTTTCTGTGTTGATTTTGTATCCTTTTACTTTGCTGAAAGCCTTTATCAGTGGTAAGAGTTTTCTGGTGGAATATTTAAGGTCTTTTTTTGTGGTACTTGGCAGGGAGCTGAACCCAGGGCTGAGAGATACTTTGCAAGTGCTCTACCACTGAGTTGCACCCCAGCCCCTTTTTTATTTTTTATCTTGAGAGAGGGTCTTGCTAATATGTGCAGAATGCGTCTGGCCTCTAACTTGTGATCCTCCTGCCTTCATATCCCAAGTTGCTTGGATTACACACTTACGCCACCATGCCCAGCATCTCTTTATAGCCTTTTAAGTGTAGGATATCATCTACAAAAGGATAATTTGACCACTTCCTTCCTTTCCTATTTAAATCACTTTTTTCTCTCTTGCCTTACTACTCTGGCTAAGAGTTCAATTATTATATTGAATAACAGTGGAGAGAATGGACACCCATCTCATTCCTGATTTTAGAGGAAATGCTTTCAGTTTTCCCATATTTAATACGATGTCTGTAGATTTTTCATATATTGCCTTCATTGTATTGAGGTATGCTCCTTCTATTCCTAGTTGCTTCAGGACTTTTATCATGATGGGATGTTGAACTTTGCCAAAGGTCTTTTCTGCACCTATTGAGAGGATCATGCAGTTTCTGTCTCTGAGTCTATTTATGTCCTGTATTATATTTATTGACTTGTGGATGTCAAACCACCCTTGCATCCTTGGAATGAAACCAACTTGATCATCGCGTCTGATCCTTTTAGTGTGTTGTTAAAGTCAGTTTGCAAGTATTTTATTAAGGACGTTTGTATGTGTGTTCATCAGGGAAACTGGTCTTTACCTTTTCTTCTGGTGTCCTTGTGTAGTTTTGGTATCAGGGTAATACTGGCTTCATAAAATGAACTTCATAGTGTTCCTTCCATTTCTGTTTCATGGAATAGTTTGAGGGGCATTGGTGTTCTTCTTTGAAAGTCTTTTAGATTTTAGCAGTGAATCCATCCAGTGGGCTTTTCTTTGTTGGAAGGCTATTACAGCTTAGTCTTGATACTCATTGTAGATATGTTTCAGTTATTTATAATCTCTTGATTTAATTTTAGTAGGTCATATGTGCCTAGAAATTTATCCATTTCATCTAGATTTTCTAGCTTTTTGGAATATGTTTTCAAAGTATTCCCTACTGACTCTCTGGATTTCATTATCTCTTGTAATGTCCTCTTTTTCATCTCTAATTTTATTAATTGGAGCCTTCTCTCTGTTTCTTTTGGTTAGTTTGGTTAAAGGATTGGCAGTCTTGTTTCCAACTCTTTGTTTTATCAATTCTTTGCACTGTTCTTTTAGTTTCCATTTCATTAATTTCTGCCCTGATCTTTATTCTTTCATTCTGTCTACGGATGTTGGGCTGTGCTTGTTATTGTTTTTCTAAGACTTTGAGGTGCATCATTAAGTTATTTGAGTCCTAATTTATTGATGTAGGGACTCATAGCTACAAACTTTCCTCTTTGGATTGCCTTTGCTGCATCTCAAAGATCCTGTTAGTTATATTTTCATTTTCATTTGATTCTAGGAATTTTTTATTTCCTCCCTGATTTCTTCAAGGAACTATTGATCATTTAAGAGTGTATTGCTTAATCTCTATGTATTTTTATAGTTGCTATAGTTTCTGTTGCTATTGATTTCTGGTTTTATTTCATTATGGTTTGATAAGATACAAGAAATTATTTTGATTTTTCTGTATTTGTTAAGACTTTATTTATGGCCATCTTATGTCAGAAGTGTATTACTGTTTTTGTGGGCTTATTTCTTGGAAATAGCCTCAGATTCAAGCACATAATATTTGTAGGGCCATAAAAGGCCAGGTGGGCCCAAATTTCAGTATTCTCTTACCTTTTTCCCCTCTTCAGGGAGGCACATGATTGTATGTCGGAGACCTGTATTTACTTCCCATCTTCCCCTATCTGCTGGGTTTTTCTTCTGGAGGTCACTCTGATGAGCGACAGAGTATGCTGCAGCACTGGTGTTAGAACATTAAATGGGGCAAGCTTCTCTAGGCCTTATGCTGAGAAGCCCTGTTAATTGATGGGTTCATCCAAGCACTAGCTGGAATTCACATTTCTTTGTGACAGATACTAACATATATAGGAGGAAAAGGGCCCTAATGTATCATCGTCAGTGCAGTTACTCTGATGCCTGTGCCCAAAGGCAGATTTTAAGCATAAAACCTGGATGAAGATACATGAAATACTACACCCAAGATGCTTCCCCAGGATTTTCCCTAAAAAACAAGGACGATCCAGCTCAGTTCACCTTGCTATGCAGTCAAGACTTCGCCCTAGTTCTGTTCAACCTATGGCCTCTCCTCACTATCCTTTCTTGTCCTAGAGATGAATTCCCATTACTTTTCCAATCAAAAGAGGCAGCCAGAATTCAGTTTCCATGTCACATGCTGACTGGACAGATGTTGCTAGAACTCTGCAGTGAACCATATCCAGACCTTTGTGATTCCAATATTAAGTAAATTGTGCCTGCCTTGGCTTTGACCATAAAGTCATAATAAATTAACAAATAAACAAATGAACCAGTTAATTCCAACATGTTTTGTTCTTTTCCCTTGAAAGGCTCTAATACTCCATGTCATAGTCTGCAGCATACAAAAAACCATGGAAGTGCTGGATTTGCTCTTCAGACCAAGCAGGTGCAGATAGAATATGAGAGAGAAGAGACTGTGGTGAGTCCCTGGACATTACCTCCAGAAATCCACAAGATTCTTCATGAGAGTCACAGTTCCTTTCTACATGTAAGCATTGTTGTTGCACACTTCTGTTGGGCTAGGGATTGCTCTGTGTTCTCTTGTGGCTTTGTTGTTGTTTTTGTTTCCATTTTTTAAGATGCTGAAATACTGAATGATTTTTAAATCAAATTGAAATAGTGACTCAAACTGTATCCTCCCTTTTAGCTTTGTACGCCAACATTTGTCTTCCAGAATTCTCCCTGACTTTGTACTTTCTTCCCCACCAACCCCGGTACTAGGGGTCTAACCCAGGGCCTTGCACTTGCAGGCTTTGCAAGTGCTAGACCACTGAGCCATACTTCCAGGCCAGTTTTTTGTTTTGTTTTTGTTTTTTGTTTTTTTTTTTTTACTTTTTGAGACAGGGTTTCACTAAATTATGCAGACTGCCTCTGGCCTTGAACTTGTGATCCTCCTCTGCCTCCTGACTCACTAGGATTACAGGCATGCGCCACCCACCTGGCTTCTATTTTAATTAAAAAACTGCAGAGCCCAATGTGGTAGTTCACACCTATAATCCCAGCAAATCAGGAGGCAGAGGCAGGAGGATTGCAAGTTTGAGGCTATATGCAGTCTGTGTAACTTAGCAAGACCCTGCCTCAAGATAAAAAATAAAAAATAATGGGCTGGGGGTGCTCACAAAGTATGCACAAGACCCTGGGTTCAGCCTGAAAGTAGTGCAGGAAAAAAATATAATTAGGTAATTGTACTGCAGGTATCAAAATCCATCTTGCCTACCCTTCAGATCTGATGCCAGCATCTGTCAGATGATGTTCAGCTTGTCAGTCTGGATGTACTGGGCAACCACACCTTGGTTCTCTTCGTGTTTCGTTTAGTCCTTTGACGGATAAGCAACTTGAGAACCACAACTGACCATCTTTTCAATCCCACAGGAGTTGTCACCAACCGAAGAGGAAGAGTCTGTGCCTCCTTTTGTGACGGGTGGCATGGACAGTGTGTCTGAGAGTACTGGCAGCATCCTCAGCAAGCTTGACTGGAATGCCATCGAAGACATGGTGGCCAGTGTGGAGGACAAAAGCCTGTCTGTCCTGGACCTATAACATCTGGATATCATCATGTTTCCATGCATCTCATTGATGTAGCTCTGAAAGATTTGTGGGCTTAAGGGAGAGAAAAAATGAAGGAATCAATGTGAATTTACTACCTGCAGCCATAGTATTACCTGGATTAGCCATTTCAACAGGGAAAATAAACATTTCTCAATAAGTTTGCCTTCTTCGAAGAGAGTTAACTGGAGATGTACTGTTTTTGTAAGTGACTCATCTTTAGGCATAATTTTTTAAAAAGATAAGTACCTTTTAAGTCATGTTTTCACAATATTTAAACAACATTCAATAAAAATGTTCTATCTTGCCTCTTCCTTTCCTACCCACTGTGTTTTGAGCAGTAACCTTATATGGTTAACCTACTAGGGAAAAAAATTCTCCTTTCATTGAGAAGGAAATCAAAATCTCACTTGAGAAACTCAATTTAAAAACATCCTGGGGGTTCCACTTAAGATGGTGGATGGGTAGCAACCACGCTTTAAACAGGGAAGACAACAGAGATAGGAACAGATACAAAATTGTCTACTCAGAATAGAAAAATATTGGAGAATAGCATTAATTATTCAAAAAAGGACTGTGCAAGGACAATAGGCCAAAAGTTGAAATTTAAAATGACCAAGAGGAGGTGGAAACAGCAGGGTGACCCAGGGCAAGCAATGGTGAGAGAGAAGCAAATCCCTATCCACTAATAGAAGGGGGGCCACAGAGCCCAACATGCACAAAACAAAACCCTCTGGAGAAGGAACTCACGGTGCAGACTGTCTCTGCTGATATGGTGGCCCCCGTGAGAGCTCTTTGTAAGAGGTATTATGGGAAACGAGAGCGGAGGTTCAAAAAATTCTTTGGAAGAAGCCACAAGGAGTGGCCACAACTCTGCACCTGGCCAAGCCACTGCCACCCTTGGAGCCAGGCTGAGCTCTTCAGCCCTGCCATGGGAACTTGGGCCCAGGAACTATGGTGTTAGCCAGGGAGTGCCTGTCAACCTCCTGGCCCCAGGCACTGCTGGAACCAAGAGTGAGAGAGAGACTGACCAGGCTGTCTTTCAACCCGGAGCTGGGAAGGCCAGGGGCATTAAGAGGCAATCATGGTGGTGCTGGCTGTGGAGGCTGTGCCAGAAGCATGGTGCTGGGAGCCAGGGGCTGAGACTCACTGGATGGAGTGACAGGAGTGCCCCACCATCATCCTGCCAGCGTGAGAGTGTGGGGAGAGAACATCTTTCTATGAGGAGGAGTTGGAGCATCGTGCATGATACACATGGGGAAAAAGACCTCACCATAACTTACTGGGAGCTAATTTGCAGGCCAGATCACTGCTCCTAATACAGACAACAGCTCACAAGTGAAGTTGCGACAAAAGGCCTCTAAAGAGTTGGTTAATTCTGATTGTCTTTAACTAGCTTTCCCCTACACTACTTTATCTCTCCCTCTATATCTGTAGACTTTGAAACCTCTTGCTAACAAACTCACTAACCATAATTTCCATCTAGTATTTGGCTTATATTACACTACTCAAAGTCTCCCAAATTTATTTGTCAAAACCAGAATTGGACTTCTTACACCCATGCACTGCCTAGACCTTGCTCCCAAACCAAGCAATGGGCAAGCCTCAACATAAAAATACATGAAACAAGAAATGTCAGGTTCCATGGGAAGCCCCAATGGACCAAAGCCCTTCAATAGATTATTTTAAAGTAGCCAAATTCCTAGGGATGCCAGAAAAAGAATTAGTCACCTTATAAATATGTTGAAACACCTCAAGGACACCCCAATGAGCAACTAAAACACTGGACCAAAAAAAAAAAAAATCTAATGTAGAAGGAAAAATTCAGCAGAGAATTCAAGTTCCTGAAGATGAATCAAACAGAAATGCTAGAATTATAAAGCAAAGTCAACAACAAATAATCTAATAAATAAAATGAGCAATGGAACTGAACAGACACTTCTCAAATGAAGTACAAATGGTCAATAAACACATGAAAAAATGCTCATTATCCCTAGCCACTAGGGAAATTCAAATCAAAACACACTGACATTACATCTCACTCCACTAAGAATGGCCAAGATTAACAAAATAAAAAATACTGGCAAGGGATGCAGAGAAAAAGGAACCCTTTTACACCACTAATGGGACTGCAAATTAGTTCATCCACTTTGGAAATTAACATGGAGGTACCTTAGAAAACTAAGAACTGCCATATGACGTAGCTATACCACTCCTGGGAATATACCCAAAGGATAAATCATACCACAGAAACACCTGCACTTCCATACTTAATACAATACTCTTCTCAATTGCAAGAATACAGAATCAACTGAGATGTCCATCAACAGAGGAGTGGATTGAAAAATTGTGGTATATATGTACAATGGAATATTACTCCGCAATGAAGAATGAAATTATGTCATTTGCAGCAAAATGGAACTGGAGAACATCATCTTAAAGTGAACAAATCCATTCCCATAAAGAGAAATACCATATGTTCTCATTCATATGTGGGAGCTAAACCTAAGCTAAATGAAGAAAAAAATGTACACATATATAGATATATAAAAGTGAACAACACCACTTTATCAAAGAAGGGGAAATAGAGTTAAATGTAGGAAGGGGATCAGTGGACGGGAGTGAGGTGGGGAAGAGAAGGATGGGGGTAAAGTAGAGGGGAAAAGAGGGAGAGGAAAATCTCAAAATGTGTGATGCAACTATATGAATACATGGGAAAAATAGAGGAACGGAAAAAAAAGGCAGTGAGAATATAGCCCATGATTGCATACAATTTTTACTACATATTAATCAAATGGTTCTGTAAAATATGTAAGTTGAAAGTATAATCAAAAGTGATGTAATAGTTGCATATGGAAATAGCAAATGTCTTAGTACTCTGTACCCCACTATTTATAAGTATAGGCAAAAAATAAAATAAAAATTAAAAATTAAATAACATACCCTAAAATTCATTTGAGCTTGGCTTGACCTAGGCGTGAAAAGGAATCACCTACTTCATACTAATTGTGAATTTCTAAATAAGCCAGTTTTCTTCTAGGTTAGGAATTTCTCTTGTATCCTGAAACCTGAAAGCCTTGGGGGAAAAAATCAAAAATGGATGCTTTGGGTGGGAAAGAAAGAATATAACTCCTGGCTTTAGAAGACTCAAACTTGTAAAAGCTATGGTGCAGAGGCCCATTCGTTTCTGGGACTGCACTACAATAATGTAGTCTTGGAGATAATTTTGGAGAAATGACTTAAAAACTAAGACCTTTCAATCACTCATCAATTTTTGGTGTAGTATCAAAGAATCCCATTACCTGAAAAGTCTTTTAATTATTCTTCCCTTTTGAACTCCTTATCTGTGTGAAGCCAGATATTCTCCATATCTGTCAACCAAAACAACATATTGCAAAAGGTAGAATGTAGACACAGGTATGGGAATTCAGTCACATTAAGTTCAGCCAAACATTAGGGAGATTTGTAGAACTATACAGCTATGCCATTCTTCTTACTAAATTTTCTTGGGGGAAATAGTTTTTATAAAAATGTGATATGTGTTGTTCTCACTCATATGAGAGAGCTGACTCAAAATTACAAGAAGGAAAAATCCTACTCAAAGGTCAGATCACATTAAAAGGGGGGAGGGAAGATAAGAATGAAGTCAATATAAATGGACTAGAAATCGCATGTAATTGTTCTAACAAGATAAAAACAAAGACCACTTTAGGAAAAGTTTCTATCTTAAGCAGAAATGGAACCCAAGGACATATATAAAAATACTACATAGTAAAAGATAGAGAAGACTTGGATGGGAAACTTAGATGGGAAGGCGGGGAGGGGGGAAACATAGGGGAGGGTAAGGGGTAACCTATATGAATAATGTTTATCAAATTGCATATATGAAAATTGTCACAATGAAAAGCATGTCAAAATGAATCACATTATGATGTACATTAAAAATTTCTAATAAAAAATGTGATATGTGTTAACATTGAATGGGTTATTGTCACTAAAATAATACTTTTAAAATTCTGTTAATTTCTGACATAACTATAGACAGATATAGCCACATAAATTAAAGCTGTTTGAGTGTTTCTCAGTGATTTTTGAGTATAAAGAAAACAAAGTTTGAGAACTGTGGCTTCAGAGATAACAATATGAATACTTAGCGTATCACTCAATTTAGAGTCAGTATCATGCCACTTTACACTTAGCATATCATACTTCTTCACATTTCATACAACTGAACTACCTTTCAACAGAATAATTCCTTTTACCTGCTTGCCCCAGTTCTGATTTAAACATTCAGTTGTCTTTTAAGGAAATTATCGTTTTCAGTGCTTTTTCATTTTCTTCCTGTAGAGTCAAATTTCAATCTACTATTTCTCTTCTGCCAGAAGAATATCAGCATTTTTCTTGAGTGGCTGCTGGGTACTAAGCTGAGAGCATCACAAATACAAGCTAGGAAAGCCCTCTACCACTGAGTTATACCTCCAGCCCAGCCTTTCTCCCAACAGACTTGATATGAAATATACCTCTTGTGACCCAAAGACAGTATATTTGCTTCTACCCTGCTTAGAGTTATGGTAAAGTGGAGAAAGTAGCCCCATGAGATACTGAGGTAGTTTGGGGGACCCCCATTTCCCTGGGTTGCAGGTGCTGAACATTGCTAAAGCACTGTTAAACACTTGTAAAATCACTGTTAATGATAATCTTAATGATAATTAATCACTGTTAATGTTACTATAGACACTCAATGTTTATTCTCCTGTAAAAAAGCAAAAATGTTAGGGGATGGGGTGGTTTAACTCCCTATTTGACAGACATTAGACTCTTCCGTGGTGCTCTTGCTGCCTTGAGCAAAGGACTGTCAGTCAAGCAGCCAACTGAACTACTCTTATGGTAGCACTGGCTGTTTTGGACACTTCACAGATGCCTTGAGGAAACTACACAACAATTGCAGCTGCTTGTTGCTGAAGCACCGCTCTGGGTCCTGAAGTCATGGTCATGGCTGTTTCAAATACCTCATGCCAGCCATTTTGCCATCAGAAGCCTCAGTGGACTCTAAATGACCCTGCACCAGAGGGGGAGTACTTTGCCTAGTAGTCTAGCAGCAGGCCTTTGACTAGTGCAAACATAGGTGTTCATTTTCATGGGGCATGCTGATTGGCAAGTGCAGCTTCTCATTTGTATGAGGGATTGTGCGTTGATTGGTGTATAGTCTTTCATTTGCATGAAAGTCAGCTGTAATCCATGCAAACACCCCTTTTCTGGCTACTTCAGAAAGCTGTTCAGCTCACTTTGTGAGCAGGCTAGGAAACACTGTCCTGTGCTGCTCCCTGGTGGTGTAACTTTAAACCCAGTAAAAGACTTCCCTTGAGTGGTCTTTTCTTGCTTTTTTTTTTTTTTTTTTCTTTGTGGTACTAGGGGTTGAGCCCAGGAACTTGTGCTTGCATGCTTTGCAAGTGCTGGGCCACTGAGCTGCACCCTCAGTCCCATTTTTTTACTTCTTGAGACAGGGTCTTGCTAAATTATACAGACTGCCTCTGGTCTCGAACTTGCGATCTTCCTGCCTCCACCTCCTGAGCAGCTGGGATTATAGGCATCCGCCACCACACCCAGCCATTCTTGCTTATTTTTGATCTTCATCACTAGTAGAGCAGGCTGAGCAGGTAACATGAAGAGAAGGAGTTAATGGCAAAGGCAGCAGCACTGGGGATCAGAAGTATGAAGACAGTGAGGGTTATAAAAAGCTAAAGATGAGAAACGTCCAGCCCTGGTCACCAGAAGAGTTCCAGAGAACTGCCAATCCTTAAGGACGAAGGGTCTCAGACACCACAAGCCTGAGAGCTATAATACTAGCCACTGTTAAGGGCTGAAAATCTCAACACCATAGGCCCAAAAGCTGTAAAATAAGCTTCTGTCAAGGGCTGAGCATCTGTCAAGGGCTTGGACCCTAGGCCCAAGAACTATATCACTTGTTGCTATCAGGCTAAATGTCCCATCACCTAAGGCCGGTACCTGATCTGTAACATTAGAAGGTGCCACATACTATTGCTTATTGCTGTCTGCTGCTGCTGCCTACTACTGCCAGAAGCCAAGAATTAAAAAGCTGCCAAGTACCAGGACCACTGGTGGTTAGAGCCCAGAGTGATAAGTCTCTAATCTGACAGGAGGCATAAATATATGGTTTCTAAAGGGTTTAGATCTATAAGCCTCTGGGTCTGTTAGTCTAGTCAGTAGGCCTTGGGCTGTCCCCCAGGATTGCCAGCAGTGGAAGAGCTTCGCCCTGCCTGCTCACAACTTCTATCCAGATAGAGCCAAAAGACCCCAGCCAGCTGATTGTAACAATATTTTCTGTACAGCTTTGTTGCCCTGCCCTGCTGCTTCCAGCCATTGTGACTACTCTGAATTGTGAACTCTGCCTCAGCCCAGTAGAAGCACTGCAGTTTGCTTGTACGCTAGCCCTCTGTGCTTGAGTCAGAATACCCTTAATCAGATATCAAGTGTTAATGTGATTTACCTCCAGGCCTTCTTGTGCTGTATGTTGTGCAATAGCTAAAATAAGTTGCCTCACATATATTTTGTCCATTAAAGCAGGCAGCCTAGTAAGGTATCAGTTTTTCTGTTACAGCTGGAAGTAGAAATCTTCTCTTAGTGAATTTTATGTCCACACAGCAAACCTGAAATAATGAAGAACAGCAAAGATCAGCAGAGAACTAACAGTTTTAGGAGGGGTCTAGCCTCTAGCTCAAAAATGCTCAGATCATCTTCATAAAACTGCTTAATGTGTCTGAATTCAGAGGAAACATCCAAATGAGTGTTTTAGACCTACTCACAAGGAAAGGCCTAGACTTTATGGTTTCCATGCATAAAACAAAAGAAGGAGCTTTCATATCTAGATTTTAAGTACTTACCATGCTCAGGAATACCTCTGTCAAGAAGATCTTCCAATTCTTTTCCCAAAAGTTATTATTTTCTCTAGGTATTGAGTGTCACTAAATCAAATCTACAAATGAACATCCAACTCCATCCTGGCTGAGTTTGGAACCTGTCAACAGAGGAAACTCAAGATTTCTGCCAAGAGGTTAAATCCATGAACCTGGATTATAAAACACTGCTTTCAGTCTTAATTACATTCTCACTTTGATACCCACTGCATTTAGAGTATAGTATATACTCAATAAATGTTTGATGAAATAATGATAGATCATTGAAACTTGTCTCATTTTCCATTTCTCAACCATTAGAACAATTATTGTGCTCTATGTTTTATGTCCTGCTTGGCTTTTAAGAAAATGGATCTTGTTGAGAAAAATAAGGAAAATACACTTGATGACTGTGAAGAAGTCACAACAGTAGGCCCTCAGAGCTCTGCTTCCTTCAAACATTACTTATACACTGACCATTCATGTGTGTTTGGTAGCTAGGGTATGGCTCTGCACATTAAGAAGACCCAGATGGCAGCTAATACTTTCATCGTTATGAAAATATTGAATCTAGGGATTCAATATTTAGGTGAGATTAGTTTGTATGTTGGACAGTAAATCAACTTCCATAAGGAGTTGCCTAGCTGAAGCAAAAAATTTTCTATAAGATGTAAGAAAACAATGATACTAATTTTAAAATAACTATTTAAAATATGCTCAGAGCAAGTAAATGTAAAACCAAGCTAATTAAAATAACCAGGGTTAAGAATTTAAAAATATTTTCTAGGTTAATATGGTATATGAATAATTTTTATTCCTTTCCTCCTCTGAGATCCAGTGAAAGGAATTTTTAAATGTATAAATTAATGCAAATAAAGAACATTCTAAAGGAGATGTTAGGGCTGGGATTTAGCTAAGTGGGTAGAGTGCTGCGCTGCAGTCTCTGAAGCCCTGAGTTCAATTCCCAGCACCGCAAAAATGGGAGAAGGGCCTGGCAATCCACTCCCAAGGCAATCCCCAAGCACTCAGCCATTGAAAACCCTATAAAGGTCACTATGAGTTGGATACCGACTCGACGGCACCTAACAACAACAACAACAACAAAGGAGATGTTACTGAATGACAGATTTTCACAAATGTTTAGAAGAGAGAAAGGGAATGGAGAAGAAACACAGCATGGAGGAAGCCGTAACATAATTTATACAAAAGATGACAGTGATGAACAGTGAACTTGAGATTCAGAATGAGCTGACAAGCACAAAAAAGGCCATGGTTGTTAGGTTTATATTGCCAAAGTAAAACAAAATATGTAGAAGACTCATCAATAAAGGAATTTTTATTTGG
This sequence comes from Pedetes capensis, assembly GCA_007922755.1. Taxonomy (NCBI): domain Eukaryota; kingdom Metazoa; phylum Chordata; class Mammalia; order Rodentia; family Pedetidae; genus Pedetes; species Pedetes capensis. The sequence goes on along the minus strand of VMDO01016148.1, from coordinate 18,366 downwards.
AAAGAAAGAAAAGGATTGCAATCCAGGACACAGTGTACTGGATTGGGGTGGCCTCTGGTATGTCCAGACAATGAAGGAAAGGTGTGGGATTCTATTAGGACAGAGAAATTTAGGCAAGTGTTTTGAGGGAGTGAGTAAGCTCTGACTGGTGAACACCAGCATTTACAATGTATAGCTTGTCTTAAGGTCGCTGTTGGGAGTTCCCTGGACAGCTGCTAAGAAGAAAAACTTATAAAGAAAGGTGTGCTGTTTTACTGGATTGACCTAGCAGGGCAGTTCCTCAGATAATGGTTTTTGACCTGAGCATTTGCTTCCTGTGGCCTCTGGGCTCTATTTCATTTAGATATTTTAGGAATGCTTTTATTTTTATGCTTAGTTTCCACAATATGTACAATAGTTGCAACTCCTTATCTCAGTATATTCTGTGCAAATAATTCCTAGCAGCTGTGCCCCAAATAGGAGTCCAGCTACCCGTCTGATCACCTTGAAGCAGAGATCAGTACACTGGTCCACTGGCCAAATCTGGCCTGCTCCTTTTTCTTATTCTTATAAACAAGGTTTTATTGGAACACAACCTTCCAGTCTATTTACATATTATTTATGGCTGCTTTTGTGCAGCAGTGGCAGAGTTGCAAAATTGCAACATAGGCCTTATGACCTGCAAAGCCTAAACTATTTCCTGAGTCTTCACAGCAAAATGTTTTCTGACCACTGCCCTTGAGTGGAGTCCACCAGAAGAACTCAATCTAGATGACCTGTGCTTCCATAAACTTTCTACAATCCTGCCCTAATACCAAAATAAACAGGCATCACCAGAGGCATGGAGAAAATCTACATCCAGAAAGGGAGAATACAAATTATGCAGGTGAGGGGCTGCTGGAGAGTATAGTTGAGTGGTAAAGTGCTTGCCTAGAAAATGGGAGGAAATAGAAGAAATTTGTTGTTGTTGTTGTTAGTGTTGGTGGTTTTGTTTTTTGCAGTACTTAGGGGTTGAACTCAGGGTCTCATACAGACTTTGCAAGTACTCTATTACTGGGCTGCACACCTAGCCCTTTTTTATTTTTTATCTCAAGACAGGGTCTTGATAAATTATGCAGGTTGCCTCTGGCCTCAAACCTGCCATCCTCCTGCCTGAGTTGCTGGGATTACAGGCATGAGCCACTGTATTCAGCCAAAAGAAATAATTTTTTAAAACTAAATCAAATTGATATCCTTGAAAAATGACAAAAAGAACTCTATTTTCATATTTCTATGAGGTTATTTATGTTGGATAGGATTTATATTTCTGATTAGAGTTCAACATAAATTATTCCCATTTCCTAAATGAAGGCAATCTATATATTAAAAGTATATGTGATCTTAAATGAAGGGCAGCAAGGTCTTTTTCTAAAATGGCTAAGTAGGTAAGTATCTGCTTTGTGTAACACGCCACCCAGCAGATGGATTACAAGGTCTAGATTTGTGAAAGATGGCAACAAACTTACTGGTTGCAGGTCCAGGCTACATGTTCTCCATTCTGGCTTTACTGACAGTAAAGATGTTAATGTTATTTCCATCTGTCTGAATCCAGTTTATAATTCTAGACAGAACTCCAAGGAACAAGGAATGTGGTTTCTGGCCTACTTTAACCTGAATACATGACATGTTGCCTATGGCTTGGGCCCAGGCCTCCAAATGGCAAGTAAGAATCTACTTTCTAATCTGACAGATAGATGTGAGAAGATATTGCCTTCATAAATTACTATACAAGTGGACTATACAAGAGCACAGAACAAGAAAAGCTACTTCAAATCTTAAAATGTACCTGAAATGGATTTAATAGAAGTTAGGAGATAAAATTGAAAAGCTTCCAAAAAGTTTTTAAAAATGAGGAACATTCCCCCAAAACAAACACACAAACAAAAATCAGTGTAGGAGTGACAATATCAAACTGACAGTAATTTCAGAGAGGATAAAGAAGCTAAAGGGGAAGAAATTATCAAAGAAAATCCTCCAGAGCTATGGGCACAGATCAATAAGTTCTGAACAACATGTTCTGAAAAAGGATTTTTAAAAAGAGACCCACATTAAGGGAAACCAGTATAAAATTTTAGTACCAGAAATTCAGAAAATATACTAAAAGTTTCTAGATAGGTCATATACAAAGGAACAATGAATAGAATGGTACTAGCACACATAACAGCAATAACACAGGCTAGAATATTAGGGTAAAATGTTTTCAAAGAGAAAATAGTCACATTGGAATTCTAGACCCAACCATCATCATGAGAGAATAAAGATATTTTCATATACCCAACAATTCAAAAAGTTTATTCCTTTGCACCCATTTTTAGGAAGCTACTGCAGGGTTGCCTGCACCCGTAGTCCTGTGGCATCCAATCCCATCAGATCTCAGAAGCTAAGCAGAGTCGGGCCTGGTTAGTACTTGGATGAGAGACTGCCTTGTAACACCAGGTGCTGTAGGCTAGGGAGACCGACCCAGCAACCCACTCCCAAAAATCAGTCCACCATTGAAAACCCTGTGAATAGCAGAGACTCACTGACAATAGTGTTTCCCCTGTTGTATATAGTGTCTCTATGAGTCAGATACCAACTCAATGGCACCTAACACAACAACTGCAGGACAAGCTCAAGCTGAGTACTTTTAAACTAAAAAGAGGAAGACATGGAGATGGATCCTGAATGCAACCAGAGAAGGAAAGGAAAATTGGTACACTTCTACAGTAGCCCAAGAAGACCAGCCTAGATTGGGGCAAAAAAATAAACAGCTCTGGGAGTTTCCTGATGGCGGTTAGGGGGTTGGGCAGGTGCAGAGGGCAGAAGGAAGACTCAAAAGAATGAATTGCTGAGTGGACAACGTTTAATGGTGAAGATTTCAGTTTTGCAAGATAAAAATTGTTCTGGAAATGGATATTGATGATGAACTTCCAAAAATATAAATGTACTTAATATTACTGAACTCTACACTTAAGGTTTAGCTCAGTTGGTAGAGTGCTGCTCTACACTTCCAGAGGACTCAGGTTCAATTCCCAGCACGGCAAAAATGGGACAAAGATGTGGCAAACCACTCCCCAAACAATTTCCCCAAACAGCCATTGAAGACCCTATGAGGGTCTCTATGAGCCAGACCTGATTCGATGGCATCTAACAAGATGGTTAAGTTTATACTATGTGTGCTTTACCATAATAAAACAATCAAAAAAAAAAAAAAAAAAAAAAAAAAAAAAAAAAAAAAAAAAAAAAAAAAAAAAAAGAATGAACTGCTGGAATGAGCATTTCAAAAGAATAAAAGATTTGTAGTGAAAAAGCAAAGCAATTTTACTAAAGGAGAGAAAAAGTCTAGAATAAATTGTATATCTTTAGAAATATAGATATAAATAATGACCTAAAGAAAGTGCTAAGAGTTTAATGTGATTGCCTCTAAAGAGAAGGGATGGATGTGGATGGGGAGAGGTACAATAGATATTATTTCCTTAATTATAAAAATTGAAGTATTAAATAATATAAACTTTATTTTTGAATTAAAATTCAATTTATTCATAATTATCTTGGAAAAATTGACTATTTTAAGTTATGTAGAAACCCATCAAGACTTTTCATCTTTCTAGATAATGTTATCTTTTGATTCCTTTTACTGTCTTATAAATTACAGTTGTTATTCATAGGCTCTTCTCTCAGATGAACCAAGGGGTAAGTCCTGTTATCTTCTGTGTGGATGTACACCCAGGAAGACTTGCAGCACTCAGTCTTACCAAGAAAATTCACACTGGTTATCTCCTTATTATGATTTAAATAATCAATCAAAGGATTTAACTTCCTATACCAAATGATGCTACAACTCACCTTCCACTACTACCACCACAGTGCAAGTTATTACCATCTCTCACATGGTCCAGTGTGGGCTCCTCCAATCATTCTATAAATTTAAGTGATCTTTTAAAAATGCAAATTGGATTACACACATGTAAGTCATTGTTTCACACTGACGCATCTTAACATTTTCAATGGCTCCCCATGGTTCATAGGACATCCTTAAACATGGCTTACAAAAGCATCAGTTGGTCCTTGTCCTTTTCATCACCTTCTTCAATTCTTTCATTTGTTCTCTGTCATTCATGGGAACTGGGAAGCTTCAGGACACGTGCTCCTTTCCTCCTTTGCCATCTGTTTGGGGCACTCTCCTTGCTCCCCTCTTGTGTTAGTCAGTTTTCCATTGCTGTGACAAAAATACCTAAGATAAACAACTTAAAGGGGGAAAGGTTTATTTTGGCTCATGGTTTTCGAGATTTCTGTCTATGGTCTCTCCTGAACGTGTAGTTTGGGGCTGGTGGTGAGGCAGTATATTATGGTGGGAGCTCACGGCAGAGGATGGTGCTTACCTCATGGTGACTGGGAACTGAAGAGAGATGAAGGGGCTAGGTCCTAATTGGGGATGCTCCCAATGATATGGGGCTGGGATTTAGCTCAGTTGGTAGAGCACTGCACTGCAGTCTCTGAGGTCCCAAGTTCAATTCTCAGCACCACAAAAATGGGAGAAGGACCTGGCAATCCACTCTCAAGGCAATCCCAAAACAGTGAGCCATTGAAAACCCTATGAGGGTTGCTATGAGTCGGACACCGACTCGAGGGCACCTAACAACAACAACAACAACAACCCAATGATATAACTTCCAATTTCCTTTAACTAGGACCCACCTCCCAACAGTGCCATAAAGTGGGGAATGAGCTTTCAACACATAAACTTTTGGGGGACATTTATGGTCCAAACCCAAACACCTCCCTTCATCTATTTCCTTTCATACCCCAAAGCTCAACTCTCTTGATCCCAAGTAATTAATTGCTGAGAGAAAAAGCAAAGTATTATCATCTTCCATTCTCATTATGTGATACCTATTATGCCTATTATATCTTAGGCTAATTTTGCTTAGAGTGGCATTTCTGATCTCCCCTAACCCTCCAGACTACTTCAATGCTACATATTCTCCTGGACTCTATCTCTTTTCCTTTTGAGCATTCATCTCAACTGTAATTAAATAATGTGTACATTGTTGTAATCTGTCTCTACCACCAGAAATGCCAATGGGTCCACAGCAGCCACTAAGTACTTGTCAAATGACAGAATGTGCAAAAACTAAAATTAATGAACCAATGTCAATACCAACTGATTTCTAAAACCACCTATTAGTATACCAGGAAATAAGCAGCCAAGGTTTTAGCTTAGAAAAGGAGTGCAGAATATTGTCTGTGATTCCTTGATCTCTTCTATGCCAAACTTCATCTTTTCACTTTACTCATTCTCAACATTATACTCTCTATACCTCGCATCCAGAACCACTCTCTCAGAAATCTCACACACCTCTTTCTCTAAATTGTTGTTAGACGCCATTGAGTCAGTCTCCATAGGGTTTTCAATGGCTGATTTTTTTTCAGGATTGCTTCACAAGTGGATTGCCACGTTCTTCCCCCATTTTTGCAGTGCTGGGGGATCAAACCTGGGTCCTCGGAGAGTACAGAGCAGCACTGTACCAACTGAGCTAAATTCCAACCCTTCTCTATTTCATTCCATTATTCCACTTCTGCTAATCTCAGTACTCCTGCTCTTCCAATCATGGAGACCTGTGAACTTCGGTCCTCTATTTTCTTTCATCTTAGTCCTTCAACTATGCCTCCTTCCAGTCCTAGCTCAATGCCAAATCACTTTCTTTGTTGAGCAGCTGAGCACTATTGGGGACAATTGATACCACCATGAACTTGGTATTACTACAATTCTCCACATCTTGAGTATACTATACCCTGGTTAAAGTACTCCCAGATTCCTGAGTGTGGCATGTTATCTGCTTCCTTCTCCATCTTCACTTCTCAGATTTTCAGTCCTCTATTGTCTCTTTTCCTCCCCTGCTACTCTCCTGAAAATTCTAATCCATTTCTCAATTCCAATTCAAGTATAATCTGGCTTCTACTCTTATCCTCTGTAAAATTGCTGTCCTTAAAGTTAAAATTTACACCCGGAATGGTAGATGTAACATCTTTCTGTCTTCAACTTACTGTTGTATCTTATATGCTTCTCTCCATCTCCCCTCCCCCCCCTTTTTTTTTAACTGTGCTGAGGATCAAACCCAGGGCCTCAGGGCATACTAAGCAACCACCCTCCCAACTGAGCTAAACTCCCAGCTTGACTTCCTTGAGCCTCTTCGATTTTGTTTCTGTACTTTCCCCGTATTCCCCTAATGATTTTTTTTCTGTTTCTTCTACGAATTCGTTTTCTCCCATCATCTCTTAAATGTTGGCAGTCTCCAAACTCCCTCTTTGGCTATGGGCTACTCTTACTGTACAGCTTACATGCTGACAACTCCCAAATACAGGGAAGCCCCGTACTCATTCTCAACATAATGAAAACTGACCCTAGTCACTTAAGCTAGAGAAATCCAATAGCTATCCTTCACACTTCTGTTTTCATTTACCTCATTCAGTCAACTGTTAAATCCTGCTATTTTTAATTCTCCCAAACATCTGAAACTACTTCAATCCTCTTTTCATCCCTACTATCATCACCCCAGTTCAGGCACTATCTCTGAGACTGGTGCCTTAGAGTCCTCTTCTTAGCACCCTCAGATTTATTCTGTGTGTACCAAAGTGAGCTTTCATTAACAAAAGCCTATACCTTAAAAGGATCAAATTACATGATTACTATATTGTTAAAGTCATCAAAGTCACACACTTAGCCCCACTTTATTAAGACGGGGTCTCTCTATGTAGCCCAGGCTGGCCTTAAACTCTCAATACTTCTGCCTCAGCCTCCCAAGTGCTGGAATTACAGGTGTATACTATCACATCTGTTCCTCCTTTCTTTAACTTCGTCTTTTAATATTGTACTACATGCACTCCAGTTTCCTCCACTCAACACGCCGTTTCCACTTGCAGGCAGGATTCCATCCTCCATCTACCCACGTAACCATTTTCATTACCCAAGTATACAAATACAGCCCATAGCCATACTACCCTGAGCATGCCCAATCTTGTACAAACACACACACAAAAGTTATAGACTACTTTACATAAGCTCCTACATAATATACTAAGTGATTTTATTTACAAAACCTTGTTTTAGAAACATATGGCTTCAGACTGTCTTCTGACTTCAAAGTTAATATGCTTTGTACCAGTCCAAGTTTTAATCCTTTACATTAAGTCAGGTAATTTAGGAAACAATTAAAATAAAAAACACAATAAATATCATATTTTCCATTCTCCACTTATCTAATAGGATGCCAGGCATCAGAATCTGGGATATAACAGTAGATCTTTTGAGAAAAATCAACAAAATTAAGTCATTGAATAGTCTACATTCAGAATTTATTAACAGACTGAATGTAGACTACTCAATGACTTAATTTCCAAAATTAAATTTTCTATGTATATGAGCAACTGACCTGGGAGATAAGAGATCTGGATTGCTCTTAATTTCAGTACTAAGTGGATACACTGCTTGGAGGCATCACTTCATCTCTTTGAACCTCAATTTCATCTTCTTCTTAGGAAGCATTTGGATTAGAACAGTATCTCCAACTCTGTAGCCCAGAGATTCCCAAGATAGGTCATACATGGAATTGGGTGGGGTGGCCACGAACCCCTTCAAATTGAATGCACAACTCTGGGTGTGGATTTATTTCATATCTAAGGAGAGATTTCATAGCTTTCATGATTCTCAAAAGAGTTCATGAATTCCAAAATGGTTAATATCTAGATTAAATGATTTCTCAGATCCCTCATCATGGTTTTATATTTTTTAAACTGTGGAATATGGCCATCTATTTTTCACTTAGGTTTTATAATAAATTAATGACTTTGCTCTTTCTTCCAAGAGCTAAATCCAATAAAGTTCAGCCCAACTTGCAATTGTAGGCAAATAATAATCAAGACAAACTTACACTGCTATTTCTTAGTGGAAGAAAAGCTAATGTAAAAGACAAAGAAGCTATATTTGATGAATTTACACAAAAGAACTTTTCATTTCCGAGGTTGTATGTGACTAAGGTTAAGCAATGACTGAAAAAGTCACAAAAAAAGGTCATGACAAAATTCCATTCAACAGTAAGTATAATACATATGAATAAAAATAATCACAATTTGTAGTCTACTGGTTTCAAGCAGTACCTAACATAAAATTACTAAAGAAGGAACTTTGGCTATAGGGTGTTTGTCCTCTGGCATTTGAACTTCTATTTCCTCACTCTTCCATCTCCAATTGCCTACTTGGTATTTACAACTCAAATTCAAAGGATTAAATAACACATCAAAATGGTTCTGAAAATTGGACCTCCTTATTTCATTATCTTTATAATGGAATCTCTGTTCTAGTTATGCAGGCTTAAGTATCAATATTTTTGAATTTGGAAAAGAGGTCCAATCTCTCTCAAGCTTATGATAAATTCAGGTAAGAATCAGGGCAAAAGCCAGAAGATAACTATAGTCCCTCTACTGGGAATCAACCACATTTTTTTTTTTTAATACAAGAGAAACAATTGTTTCTTTATAAAAAATTTGCAAAGAAAATAACAAAAAGACAGATGGGTTATACAGTAAGACCTAAACAAAATAACACGTGAGAATTTTTTTTTTTCTTTTTTTTTAAACAAGGTTTTTTGCTATGTTGCCCAAGCTTTAACTGCTGGCTCAAATGATCCTACTGCTTCAGCCTCTTGACTAGTTGGTACTCCAGGTTCACACCATGCACTCAGCTAGAAAACTGAAGTGGTAATATTGAAGATAATATATTTAAAGATAAAATAGTATATGATGCCTGAGATTTGCTTCAAAAACATGGGGGAGAACACGAGTTATAGCTCAAAAAAGGCTGGTTAGAAATTGAGAATGCTTGCAATGGAGTGTTGAGTGCATGGGGGTCCATAATAAAAGTTAAAATATTTTTTTTAAATTCTGAGAAAAACAATTATGGGTACCACACACCACTTTGAACGATAAGTCGTGTATAATTGAGGGCTTAAAAAGTAAGTGTAGTTTGATGATAATCACATTGCCATGAAAAAAAGGGGGGTTTTCCTCCATACTAGGCATTGAACCTAAGGCCTCAGCATTGAGTGCTCCTCATTAGTACTCTACCATTAAGTTACATGAGACAGAGTCTAGGTTGTCCAGGCTGGCCTTGTGAACCTCTTGCCTTAGCCTCCAAAGTAGCTGGAGTAATACACATGTGCCACTGGGTTTGTTGTTAGGTGCCATCCAGTCGGTATCTGACTCATAGTGACCCTATGTACAACAGGCGAAACACTATTATTACTGCTTCTCTGCTATTCATAGGGTTTTCAATGGCTGATTGTTTTTTGGGAGTGGGTTGCTGGGTCCTTCTCCCAAGCCTACAGCACCTGGTATTACCAGATGGTCTCCCATCCAAGTACTAACCACGACCGACCCTGCTTAGCTTCTGAGATCTGATGGCATCAGATGCCACAGTGCTACAGCTGCTGGGTACTCACTGGTTATTACCACCAGTTAGTCAACAGACTATACAAATTGAAATTTGTTCTCAGTGACCTTTCTATCATACCAAACTTGCATTCAACTTTGTCTCAGAAAGGACCAACAGAACAAAGGATATATTTAGAAAACACTTTTAAATATAATCCCAGAGACTCGGGAGATGGAGGCAGGAGGATCGCAAGCTTGAGACCAGAGGCAGTCTGGCAGTCTGCATAATTCAGCAAGACCCTGTCTCAAAGCAAAACAAAACCTTTCATAAAATTAGTAAGATTAACATATAAGAAATATGTTTGCTGTGGCAAAAGTTAGGGTAGTAAACAAGCTTCAGTCTTGAAATGAACAAGGCAAATAGTATAAGGTTTAAACAAGTAGGATAATGATGATGATGATGATTTTGTGCTGAGGATGGAAGTGAGGGCCTCCACCCATGCTAAGCCCAGGCTCTACCACTGAGCTTCACCCCAGAACTCCAACAAAGGATTTCTGTAGAGCACATTATCATCAAGTGTTTTAAATGACATTATTATTTCTAGTGGGTAATTTGATGACTTTTATATCTGCAGAAGTAATCTTATTCCAGTTTAAGACCCCAATCAGTAGTTGTGAAGATATAGACCGTTTGGACATTGGGGTAGTGACCAGAATGTTTTCTGTGCAATTAAAAGTGGTGTGTATTTTAGGGAGAGGAAGGAGAAGCATGCATTTCTGTGGCTACATTTACTTTCTAAATGAAAATGTGGTAAATTCAATAGCTGATCATAACATTTATATTAGACAAATTTAGCTTGACTTACCTGTCTTCAGGAGACAGACTATGGCCGTCACAAACTGCCTGTGTGCTTTAATTACCTGCTAGTAATTAAAATACTCAACATATCAGTAGAGTAAGCTATGTATTACTTGTCTCTAAAGCTCAGCATTTCTTCTATTAAAGATTACTGAGCTCCAGAAAATTCGAGACCTCTGTTCTGCCATGTATATTTGGGCATAGATATCTTTTTAAAAGTAGACATTCTTTGTTAAAATAATAATACACAATTTGAATAAGGAAATGTTATAAGTTCATTTTAATGTATATAACAAGTGAAGAGGTACTTGAAAAAAATCTGGGGGTGGTGTGATGGGAATTGAACCGAGGGCCTCATGTATGTCAGGCACATAGTCTAATCACTGAGTTACATCAGTAACTAGCTAAATGTATCTTTTCAATACAAGTCAATAAAACATGATTCACTACAGATTAAGAGTAATCTATAGTAATTAATAAACAAAGTAGATTAAGACTGGACTTTCTAAATCCTGAATATACTCAAAAAGTTTGATTTTTTATATTTGACAACCAAAGTCTTCACTTTCATATTAAAATCTAAAAAATATGATCTATGAGAAATCTTCAGTTTTTTGAAAATTTTGGTTATACATTCTATGGTCAAATCTTAATCATTTTTATCAACATTTGGCTTATAATAATAAATAAAATATTACAGCATACAATAAATGAAAAAATCCAAAACCTCTAATTCCTAAAATTCCAATGAATGGCAAACACAGTAATTCATCTATGACCAAGGCAACCGTAAATTTATTCCTGGATATCTACTTCTTAAAGCTTACTTTAAATAGTATTCCCAAGCAGACATACTATAAGGATCCTTTAGGAACTGGATCCTTTGGGAACTTTCAGTAAGGATCCTGTACCTGGACATTTGATAGTCAATTAGCTTAGAGTAGTGAGACACAATTATACCAATTTCCAATTTAAACCTATTATGACACTGATTAGCAAATTACTAAATCTTCTGAACCTGTCTTCCTCATCTATAAAGTGGGGATAAAATGTTTACCTAGAGTTTTTGAGAACTGACAGCAAGTATCAGACACATAGGAATCAAAATTGCCTTTTTTACTCACATTTTTATTCTTTAGTACCCTCTAGGCTGGACTTTATATTTTCTCTAAGTGGTATTTTACTCTGATATATTATTATTGCTTTTATAAGCTACCTCAAATCCATTGTTGATATAAATAAACTCCAAGGGAGAAACCCAAGCTAGTTTTGTCCCACAGTTCACAGTAAAAAAGAAGGGAATATGCAATTAAAGGGAAGAAAACAAAGAGAAACCATTTCTTTCAAGAAAGCATTCTGAAAGAATTCCACATAGGAAATAGATCCTGAAAAGTTATTTTCACAGTGGTTTAATAGGTGTTCACAAAAAAGGTATTTTGTGGCAATCACTCTTCCTCACAAATTGAGTATCTTCATTTACTTGGTTTCATAAAACTTAGCATTTGAGAGGTCCATTTTTTTCAAAGTGATTTAAAATAAGTACACATTTAGCAAAATAAGACTGAACAGACCTCATCCACTGTAAATTTTAGGCATCAATTGTTAATGTCAACTATGCAAATTTAAGATGAAACACCACCCTCCCAATTTAGTTGAGGTATTTGTAGCATCTAATATATAAATGACAAATTGCTCCCAAAAGATGATAAAACTTTTAGAAAGTGAATAAATGTTCCAACTAGCAAAATTATGTTCAGCATTAAAAAATAATCTGTGAAAAATGTAGTGTGTAATTATGAAGTGTAATACTCATTTCAACTCTTACTTGTAAAGTTACATGGCATTGCTTTAAGAGAAATGCTGTTTTCTTTTTAAATAGCAAAATTGTTACCTTTCCCCGAGGTTTAAAAAATAAATATTACCATCATGACATCATTAGAAAGAAATTGAAGCATACAAGGAATAAACTATAGTTTTTTTTTATATCAAAATGTACTCTTGAAAATGTGTTTGGCACAGTGCTAAATCATATATAGTTAATACTAAATATTGCAGGATACAATAAAACCCTGGAGTTAATTGTTTTACACCCTCTTATGGGAATGAAAATAAGATAGCAATTATTCAGAGTCAGCCTATACAAACTGTATAAACAATATTTTATGTTTTGCTTTGAAAACCAGTGATATAATAAATTTTACATAAAAGACTGCAAAATAATATAAATGGATTTAAACAGATCTTTACAATAAGAAATTCAAATGGAAACAGACAAGTAACAAAGAGAAGTAAAAAAATTTATTGCAGTATTCGCTCCACCAGATTGCCTGGGGATCCCTTTTCTTGTATTCTTTTCAGGGTGACCTAATACAACAAAATCTACATTTACAAAAACTCCTTCTGCAGATAGGTCATAGATACTGCATGCTTTTTTTTTTTTTTAACAGAATAAATTATATATCCAGGAGATTCTGCCATTTTACAGCCTGGAAAAAACAATGCTTCCCTGGAAACTGGGCTAAGCTAAAGAAAGCCATCCGCTGCTAGGTTAAACTCCAAGAACACTTTATTAAGAACATTAACAGACTAATTTCCAACATTCACTTGTTTATTTTTTTAAACAGAAAGGTTTTTTTTCCAAGATATAAACAATTTTTGTTAAACTATAATACAGTGGGAGTAAAAATGAACTGAGAATCTGTTTCTGCTGCACAACAGCGAAGGGAGCTCCCACAAAAATGTTTGCCCAACATTTCCTTCTTTTGTTCCTGCATCCCAAGTTCCACTCTTTACTCTTCAAAAAACTGACTTTTTTTTTTTTTTTTTTTTTTTTTTTTTTTTTTTTTTTTTTTTTTTTTTTTTTGCCAGAATGTTGATATTTCAAGTTTTTCTGCCTTTTAAAAAAATTCCTGTAAATTTGGCTGCATGTACAAATTCATTAGCTGGAAGTCCCATCCTTGGCGGCATACAGGGATCGCAAAGTCTGAACAACTTTATTAGTCAGCTTATTAGCACTCGTTAGAGCAATTTTTTTGTAAATAATGTCTGACTCTTTAATAGTGTCTACCCAAGGCACCAGTTTGCGGCCATCACGGCGCTTAGCCTCAGTCCAGGAGCCACTGTAGGAGCCTGCCATCCACTGAACACTGAAGCCATTGCTGGTTTTCTGTACTACTCTTGCAATTTGTGGTCGATCTTTGTACTTTGGACAGCAAATAGCGATGACATCCATGACGTCAACACTTTCATTCATCTGTGCTGCCAACTCCGTAGAGTCTGAATTTCGTTTTGACCTTCTCAATGACTAAAACATTGGGGAGGGGGGAAAAAAGACCAAGTGTTACACAGAAGAATTTTAGTGAAATTATTGTTTTTATTGCTTTTAATCCCTTGACGCCGGGAGTTGGGATTTCCCGGCACACTTCCATTGCCGGCAATGAGACGCACCGTGACCGCCAGCGCCAAGGGGTTAACATATACTTGTAAAACCATATAACTCTTAATTTGTACCCGTGTCTTTACTCTTGATATATAAAATTATATATATACATATGAACCATAAAGCTACATAAAACTTAGCAACAATAAGAAGGATAACACACATTAATACAATCCAAAGAAAAATTAACCTTTTATGCTGGATAAATCTCATTTCTGTTTTTTTTTATTATATTTTATGTTAAACTTTCTACAAAAGGATGTATAAATGGTTAAGTAGAGAATCTCTATCTACAAAATGTTTTGTCTTATAACTTTTACATTACTTGGTGTACATTTAATAGACTGACATATATAAGCACATAAAAATCATTTTACGTAATACGCTGCGAAATACGTTGACTCCTCCTCCGCCTCACCCCTGAAGTGCCTCCTCCTCTATCCTCCCCATCACTTTCATCATCTTCAGTCTCTGCTGCTGTATTATTTTTAGGGCTGCCTCCTCCAAGCAGCGAGGTAATTGCTTTGTTCCGAGCATTTGTGCTAGCTGACACCTCTCCTTCTTCCTCCTCTTCATCAGGGTCTAGATGTTCCATGAGAAGTTTGAACTTTAAATAAATTTTTAAAAAAAAGTTAATTCAGAGTTTTAAGTAAATATTCCAAATAATATTCTCAAATTCCTAAATGTGTCCTATGGCAGTAGTCTGGTGTGAGTGAAAAGAGCCCAGACCCACTATCTAAATCAGGGGTTAGTAAACATTTTGTGTAAAGAGGCAGACAGTAAGTATTTAGGGGTTGGGAGGCCATATGGTCTCCTTCATAATTATACAACTTTGCTCCTATTGTATGAAAACAGCTATACCCTGACCATGGTTGTTTTACTAAACTTTATTTTAAAAATGGGCAATGGGCTAGATTGGGCCGGCCCATAAACCATAGTTTGCTAACTCTCATTCCAAAGGCATCAAGCAACCAGATAATAATAACTACTGACAGACATCTTTTAGTTCTCTGCTTTCTTTGCTCTCTGCCAAGATAAGAAAATACAAGAAGCGGCAATGGACAATTAGGAATTTTAGATGAGCAATCGATTTTTTTTTTTTTTTTTTTGGTGGTATGGCGGGGTTGAACCCAGGGCCTCGCGCCTGCATGCTCTGCAAGTGCTGGACCACTGAGCTGTGGCCCCAGCCCCATCCCCCCCTTTTTTTTTACTTTTTGAGACAGGATCTTGCTAAATTACACAGACTGCCTCTGGTCTCGAACTTGTGTTCCTCCTGCTTCCACCTCCCAAGCAGCTGGGATTACAGGTGTGCGCCACCACACCTGGTGCTAGTAGTTGATATTTTTAAAAAAAATTTAGAATATAAGGTTTGCAAAAGTCTATGATAATATTAAAACCATTGTGTAGATTTCACTTAGTCAACACACCCATAATATTCATGTTGCCTTAAGTAGATTAAAATGAGAAACTTTTTTTTTTTAAGGACAGTCTTCTAAAAACATTTCAAAAATACTAAAGTTTTATCATGGTAAAATATACATAAAATTTCATTTTAACCATTTTAAGTATACAATTCATTGTCATTAAGTACATTCACAATATTGTACAACAATCACTACTCCTATCTCCAGAGCCTTTTCTTCACTCTAAACAGAAACTCTGTACTCATTAAACAGTAAGTCCCATTCAGCCCTCCCTACAAGTCCCTCCTCAATTTTATTTTCTGTCTCTATGAATTTGCCTCCTCCCACCACCCCCTTCTCTTTTTCAGACAAGGTCTGGCTGGGCAATCCAGGTTGACCTCAAACTCCCTATATAGCCCAGGCTGGCCTTGAACTCATGATCTTCCTGTCCCTGAATCCTGGGTACTGGGATTACAGTCATTCACCACCATGCCTGGCCTTTTTGCCTATTCTTAAAGACATTTTTAAAAGCACATTTTATTTTACTGGAACACTCACATTATTTGTTAAGGGAATATAAACACCAGAAGTCTGCAAACATATATGTAAACTCACACATTATACATAACACATGAATATATGAAAAAATAATAATATTGGTTGCTAGAAAGGAGAGGAACAGAATGGTCAAAGGTTAGAGGGTAAGTGTTCATGGTTTTACCTTTTATGAAGTATAAACTATGTAGTCCCTTGAGTTAAATACACACATATATTTTTCTGTCATCTTTCATTTTTTGTTAAAATAAAATTATAAGTGGGCTGGTATTGCCAAAGAAAAAAAGATATGACACAATGGTGCAATGGGAAAGTCAAACTGATTAAAACCACACACATGACAAAATCTTGGTAGCTCAAAAAACTTGCATTCAATGTAAAGGAGACAGGCATCTTCCTTTCCAAAATTTACTTTTCAAACAAGCTACTATGAGAAGGAAATGTTTTTATTTTTACTACTCACATCCAGATACTGTTTTACTATACTCCTCTTCACATCTTCAGTGATTTTGGAATTTGCCATATCACTTCGCAGGAAGTCCAGTGTTTGTTTGGGATGAAAATGAACTCCTGTTTTCCGGTTAATTGCTTTATCATATACTTTTGCAGATTCAGATGGAGAATATTTCTGAATTTTACTGTTTATGAAAAACAAAACCAAAAACTTAAAAATATTCAGGCACTTACATGTAAATTGATTCTAGTTATGTTTTATTTACTAATAATTAAGCTTTTTGTTATATAGACTTCAGCCAATGAAACTGGGCACAAATATTATCTTAAAAGAGATAAAAACAAAAGCAGAAAGTATAAAGAATAATATTTGCTTGTCCCTGTGTTTGTCTTGAGTAGAGGCATTAAAATGATAGAGATAGAGAAAAGATAACAGGATGGCAGGATGCAAGCAATTTGGAGAAATCCAATTATAGATTGAGAAGGATCATTTTAATGGAATTAGTTTCTTATGTCTAATTTTAATACCGAAACTATGATCACAGGGCAGTTTTAATACTGTTACTCATTATCACCTAACTGGTTCACCTCCTACTTTTTATTTTTAACCTTTTGCCTATTCATTCTTGAGACAGCAGCCAGACTAAGCGTTTATAAACCTGTTTCAGATTATTAGTAACTCTACTTAAAAATCTTTCCAACTCCTTATCATGGCTGCAAGACCTTACAAAGCCTTAAATTATTTTGAATTAGTTGCTAACATTGCACATCAAGGTATTTCTCATAGCATCTCCATTTCTAGAGCTCAGGTAATTGAGTCAGTGATAGAATACATAGTTAGCATCCCTGAAGCTCTAGGTTCAATCCCAAGAACTGCATAAAAATATCTAAGAAAATAAAAAAGGTTTGGATTTCTAGTGTCTCTTGAAAAATTGCGAGCTTTGGCCAGATTGTGCCTACTCTCTCCTATGGCAACGAACTGATGGAGACCTGAGAAATGCCTTTTATCCTTTTGGGTGCTGGAATCTGAACCCAAGGCCTTATGATATATGCTAGCTACATGTTCTACCATTAAGCTATATCCCTTGGTCCTAGAAATGTCCACTTAAATAGTATTAAATGCCCCTTTTACATGAAATATCCTCTTTCCAGCTAGCTGTTGACCTGGTCCACTTTACTTATTTCATTATCTGTTCTCTATTAACATTTGACTTCGTGATTCCTAACCTAAGGTTTCAATGAATGTGAGAAATTTCCAAATTTACATGGATATAGGTAGAAAAGAGATACCCTTAGTGACTAATAGCAGGTAACATTACAGAGTGTTCAAGATGACCTGCATTTCATCAAGTAAAGACTATTTTGGGTTGTTAGAGCTCAGCCTAATTGGTCTACATGTGCTGTTATGTAGGTATGTATTTATTTATTCATTTATTTTTTGTGGTATTGGGGAACAAACCTAGGGTATTGTGCATGCTAGCCAAGTGCTCTACCACTGAGCTACATTCCCACCCCACTACATCCCTTCTTATTTCATATTTCTTTACAAATTTAAGTTTGTAATCTATTTCAACGTTAGACTGATTCTCTAATAAAGCCTTTTAAAGGAAATTATTAAAGCCAGTCCTTTAATCTGTAATGTTTTATCAACAAATAAAACAGCATGTTTTTCCTTCTTTCAACAGTGTAAAAGAATAAGTTATGGTGTATTAAACAGTGGAATATTATACAGCAATAAAAGGGACAAACTCCTGCTTCTCTGAATGCTGGGGATTAAAGGTACGGGCTTGTACCTTTTTTAAAAAAGAGCAAGCATTTCCAGTACTAGAGTGAGCATGCAATCAAACTAAGTTTTGAATTTCTTTATTATTTGAACAGAGTAAGTTTTTTTTCTTACTGTTTATATAAACTTACCTATCAGAAAATCCACATAGATTTTTCAAATGTTGTTTTAACATAAGAAGTAATAAAATACCCTGGGAGACATTTGCAAATTCAATTAAAGGAGCTGAATTTTCTGGCAAACATTTCATCACTGAATTTATATCATCTTCTGAATCTGAATCTGAATCCGAATCTACACGTTTTCGTGACTTCCGAGGCCTAGAAACTTCTTCTTCACTCTCACTTGACTCATTTTCCTTACTGGGTGATGATTTTCTTTCTTTCCTTTTGTCTTTCACCATAGACTGAAAGAGAGAGGAATTGTTCTGTTTGAAAAGCAATAAAAA